>CAKNWT010331953.1:0-20137 GCA_932066315.1 Andricus coriarius
CAAGGTCATCTTTAGTTACTGTTCGGTGATCCGGGAAATTCGCTACAAATCTTTGGTGAAAGACCATCCCGTCGATAGAAGTTGTGGTCGCTCCCATCTCGTGTTCGAGTTTAATTTTAATGACTCTCACGGTCGCCAAATAATTTCTTTCCAATCGAATAGGAAATGAGATTTTGGTTCTTTATATTAACTACAAATTTTATTTATAAGATATCTTTTTCAAACTGATATGTTTATTTTAAAAAAAACTACGAAAATCTCAAATTTTACTTTACCATTTTTCCTATTCCAAAAATTGGCTGAATACTTTATCACCCAGAGAAACTAACATTTGAGATTCGGCCGTCAAAGAATAACACGACGCTTTTGTTAACCAACCTGATACCTAGCTTTTTAGTTTAGTTGAAGAAAACCAAAATTATTTCATTTTTGGAATCACTTCCCTTTTTACAAATTTTTGCTTCATGTGCCCAAAAAATTCTATGAGGAAATTTTTTGTCAACGAAAAGTATTAGATTCCACACATAGTTTTTTTTTGGGGTTCTCAGAGGACTTAAAATTATTCAATCAATTATAAGATTCTAGAAACTTCACGTATTTTTAAAATTAAATAATATGTGTTTCCAGATAACTTTGTTTTCTCTGAGTCATTTGTAAAAAATAGATAAAGAATATGGAAGGATAAAATCCATCTTTTCCATACTTTTAGCATATTTTGTATAACTTATATTAGCTTTTCAGTTACCGAAATTTGCCGTAATCGTACACACTATATAAATCTGCTTGAAACTAAATATTATCAAATGTAAATATATAAGAAGAACAATCTTGCCCCCTGTAATCCAAGATATAACGACGTTGGTATACATGATATAAGCGAATGAAGAAGTAGAATATTCACTTGTTAAATTGGAAATCAAATTATTCATAAAAAAATTAATCAGTATCTCCTATAATTAGAAAAGATGAGGATTGTCTGGATTCTGGTCTTATCCTTGGCGGTTATTCTCATATCTATTGGTGAATATATTAATAAACTCCATAATGAAATTAGTATTATCCAAAAAGCTTATTTCCAATTATAAGGGTGTTACATAATTTATCTTTAATAATGAGAATATAATTAAAACATAAAAATTGATCTCTATATGAAAAGCATAATTGGTAGAAATGAAGAAATAAGTATTTAATAGATAAATTGGATCGTATAAAATATTGATTAGCTTTCCTATGAAGATATTATAAAACAATATTATTCTCTGAACTTAACAGTTAAACGATAAAAAATTAATTCAAAATAAAATATAATAATTAAAAGAATTACGTTTTTCACTTATTTGAGTGGCTTTTACATTATTGGTTTAAGCGGTACACTCAAGATATTGAAAATTTTGCTCAAATTGTACAAAATGGAGAGGTTCCGATAAACACTGTGACACATATCTCTTCTCCATAAAACATTTTAATTTTAACCCAAATAGGTAAATCTTTAAACCAAAAATGAATAATCATCAACCAAGAAACAGGTGGGTTTCCATATTCCACATGGAGTCCTAACTGGTTTCCGACGGGGAAACCACACTCAAAACTCATGATATACCAACATATGATTGTGCACTTTAAGAAAAATTTAATCCTCTGGTTTTGTTGCAGAATTAACATCACAGTTCGACTGTTTGCCCAATGGCGCACCCATTCCTGGCGTTCCTCGTTCCAGACTTTCTGCTTTTTCTCCTGACGAAGATTCTCCTGAAAGTTTTTCTCCTCGTGCCAGACCTGATTCTTCTGCCCTGTCTCGTCGTGTCGAGCCACCTCTTCGCGTCAGAACCAGGTCTCCTCCTGCCATACATTTTTCGTCTCACATACTTGGATTTGCACCTGAAGAACTCAAGTTTGTTCGACTTGTTCCCAACAAGAATTTTTCACGGGTATTTGAACTTCGGAGATATACTTTTCCTCTCGATATACCAATTCGCGTGAGCTACAGTAAGCAAATTCTCTGCCCCCTGCCAACCGGAGAGCAAATTGTATTATCAACCCACAATGGTGACGTCTGTGCAATATTTGACAAAACCAATCATCGCAACCAACAGATTTTTCGTGGCATATATTTGCCTATTACTGCGAAGGGAAAGCGGGCGAAAATTAACATGGACAGTGGTGCTTTTAAAGAACTGACTCCAGAAGAAAACGCGGAATGTCCAATAGGTACCCGAAACTCAATCGCAAATAATTTTAGAGTATTTCGTGTGTAAACTACATTTCTTCACACCGTAAATTTAATTTAAAAATATATTTTAGTGTGGAAAATGGTCCAGTAAATGATAAGAATTTTTTTATGAAAAAGAATCTTACAAATTTGTAGAAAAAAATCTATCTAATTACCTGAAATATTACACATTACAAACATGGCTTGCGATATAATGCAATTCGAAATAAATTAGATTTCAAGTATTTTGTTAATGGTAGGTTGCCTTGTTAATTTTTTAAAGTATGAAATCACTTAGTTTATAGTACGGGATTCTGAAATCTTTTGCTTTACAAATTTTGAATTTTATATCCTTATTTTTAAGCGTACATTTTTAATTTAATCAATTTGAATATATATAGTTATTAGGTAGACCTTAACAGTGAAAAATTAAAAGAGTTTCACCCCGTAGCGTGGATTTCTATTTTTTAACCAGCAATCTTTGAGCAATTTAATTTGTAGGAAATGGTAAGAATTGTCTTCCTTGATTAAAACGGCTCTGATTCTCATCACTTGTCTCTCGCTTCGCTCTTCTGTATCCTAAATGCTAAATTTCCTTTACTGTTTTTAACTTTATTACATTAAGTGAATGTGTTATTATCATGGACCCGACCGAAACTTTCGTTCCATTTCGTTATTGATAGAAAAAAATTAATTTTTAATAAACTTAGCTCTGCTATCCCTAGATTCGGACAAAAGTAGATGATATCTGAAATTAAATTAATTATTGGATAAAAATTATTTTGTTTAACTGGCAGTAACGAAATGAAACGAATATTTCGGTCGGGTCCCTGTTTATTATTTCTGTTCGTCGAACCGCGACTGCTCATTTATATATTGCAAAATAAATTACAAAATTTCTTCTTTATCATTGTGTTATTTAAGTTACCCCAAGTAATGTATACGAACAATTTTCTTTGGGTAAATAAAAAGTTGGTTGAAGAAGGCTGGGTGAAGAACTTAGCTCTTTTTTAGGCCCCAAAACAGTATACCAAAGCAAAATGCAATCCCAAAATTCTTTCAAAACTTATCCTACCGTGAGACTATTCAAGACGACTACTTCTAACAACTACAGACAGACACAACTAAGCGATAAAACTGGTGTAAGCAGAACGCTAGAAATTCAGTTATATTAATAATGCATACTTCGTAATGATATTCTGCATTCGGAAGCACCAAAACTACTCTCTTTTAATAGATTATTATTACTATTTTTCAACTTGTTCTCGGGTGAATCCGGTTTTTCATCATGAGCCACGGACTACGTCAAGTCCCTGATGAGGTGAGGATGTTATAAATTAACATAATACCATGTTTGAAATCTTTTGCAATAATGTTACAGTAGGTAGATAATTAGCAGCGAGCGTTGGAGGTGATAATAGTCGCCACTTGATGCTTTCTCAGAGCTCCTATCTGCCATTCCATAGCTTTTCAGTCGCTTGCTTCCTGATGGACTGAAAATGTTTTACAATGCAACAGGTGTTTAATCAAGTCACCTTCTGACCTGCTGCCAGTACCCTACTGACTGCTGATAGTTTAAGATGTTCAGTGTATCTTGTGTGCACAGTACCTGTAGCCGGAATCATAAAAGGACGAACAGATGCATGTTTCACATTCCTCCATATTGTAACACTTGTCAGGTTCTTTTACTACAAATTCTGCACCATGGTTTTTCCCGAGAACCCGACCAGTTGTGAGTCATGTCTTCAGAATCAGGGACTTTGGTTTTTTTGTTCCACACTCAGTTCACGATAGAACCTTGTTTCATCCGCCTAGAAGGTTCTAGTCTACAATCTAATCCAATATTGCTTGTGTCAATGATGTACCAATTATGAATGATTGCAGTAACATGGAGTATCAGCTTTCCGGTTCTATTTCATTTCTTATACTAAGACAGTCGACCCAATTTTCATATTAATTTACTGACATCCATATCCAACTTGATTTTCCATGGTGGATCTCGATCCTTTCCTGAGGAACGGACTGCATTTGTAGGCCTATATCTATGGTTCAATCGAAGATCAAATGAGAATTTGATTCTTAATATTCACAGCAAATCTTATTTATGAGAAAGATAGTTGATTTATTTATTGAATCCCTTCCCTTTTTACAAATTTTTGTTTCATCAATCCTGCAAGTTCTATGAGGATATTTCTTTCAAGGAAAAGTATTAGGGTCGACACACAATTTTTTCAATTTCTCAGAGGAATTGCGATGATTCAATCATTTATAAGATTCTAGAAACATCACGTATTTTTAAAATTAAATAATATGTGTATTATTATTATAATTTTATATTCATCAACTCAGCTCATTTTGCGTCGATTGACAATCGGCTTCAGAGGACGGTGCTTATCTTTCCAGATAACTTTGTTTTCTCTGAGTAATTTTCAAAAATGAATAAAAGACACGGAAGGATGGAATCCATCTCTGCAACACTTTTAAAACATGTTGTATACCTTATATTCGTTTTTTAATTCTTTATATAGGACTTTATCGTACACGCATATGAATTTGCTTGAAACTGACTATTATCAAATGTAAATAACTTAGAAGGACAAGTTTGCTGCGTTTAATCTGAGAGATAACGACTATAGTATAGATTTTATCAGATACTGAAGCAGTAGAATATTCATTAGTTACGTTGTTAATAAAATTCTTCATTAATAGATTGAAAAGCTGCTTCTACAATTAGAAAATATGAAGATTTTGTGGACTCTGGTCTTGTCCTTGGTGATTATCCTCGATTGTCTTGGTGAATATAATATCAAAATTCAGAATGTAATAAATATAATTAAAAAATGTTGTTTAAATCAGAGATGTATTATATAATATATCTATATTGCGAGATTTCAGTTATTTTTTGCATGGACATATCAGATTGAAGTAATATTATCAGAAGATAATTAAAACATAAAACTTGGCCTGTATATGAAAAGAATAATGGGTAGAAAGTAAGAACTAAAAATTTAACAGATAAATTTGACCCTATAAGTTTTATTTCATTTTAAGTTTCTTTTTTTCCGCTGTTAGTTTTTCCCTTCCTTCATCATTCTGTTTTTTGAGGTATTTTGTAACACAGTCCCAAACCATAGTCCTGTGTTCAACACATTCTTTATCAAAGTAGTTTCCTTTACCATTTTCTGAACCTTTGTTAAACCTTGTATAAGTCTTGTTTGCATGTTTTGATAGTAATTCCAACGCTTTTTCTACCTTCCAAATGCATTCCCTGAAACTAACCCATCTACCCTCCCAGTCCTGATTTTGTTCGCATTCCTCTCACAATTTTTCTATTTATTTCTGCTAATCCTCTCCTTTATATTTGCTTTTATTTCAAGAGTGTTATCATTTTCCTATTTTCCTTTTTCAAAATGGGTTTCCTATTGGAAATAGTGATGTCTAATTCTGAAGATAAGCTGACCGGAAGATGATCTGATTCCGTTCTGACCTGAAACTTGATTTCTTTATCTGGACATTCTTCACTGTTTTCTAAAAAAATTACGTAGCTTAAGACCGATCCCCTTATAATCTTTAGTTTATTATTTTAACCCCTTCCTCTTCACACGAATCCAATAATTTTTTGCCCTCTGGCTTCAATACCCCATCTTCTGAATTCCTAACCCTCTTTAGCCCTGCCCTTCTTATTCTCTTACATTGCCGATTTAGCACTCAAAATAAAATCTTTATCCAGTGTAATTTTGAAGTCAGGGATATTTCCCTGCTCTAGTCAGGTTTCTTGAAATATGACCACATCATATTCTCTCCAAAATTCTATCGAACCCGACACATTCCTTTCCCCCAAAATGGTCCATGACAAACATTCAATTACTTTGCATGCGGCCTCCTCGATATCTACTGATTTCCTTAACTCATTTTTTCTTATCCGAGAAAAAATCCCGATTTCCAATTCTCCAGTTCATGAATCTCCAGCTTGTATCCGCTCCTTTTCGTTAGCATCTCTTAACTTTTTCAATTTTTTCCGATGAGGACAGCCTCAGTAGGACACCCCCTTCTGTTATCCTCATTTATTGAAAGTGAATTTTCATTCCCCATCAGATTCCAGAGTACCATTTGCATTCCGGTCACCATCGTGTGCCCACCTGTGGTTCTAAAACCCCTCCAATGTCATCCTGCTTATCCTTTTTCTTCTCTTTTTTAATTCCCACACTAATTCTCTGAATGAAAGTCTTTCTGAAATCACTGAATTTTCGTTATCACGGCTGTTGTTCAATTCCTCCCTCTTCCTTATCAAACTCTAACGACTGATTACCATTCTCTCTTACTTTCCCAACCCCCAACATCCATAGTTGATTTTTGAACAACAAAAATATTTTAAATTTAAATAAATAAAGTTAAATTCAATCTGAAACGACGAATCTTTAAGCAGCTAGTTTAATTTTGAGCCAGACAAGATAAGTTCTCAAAGAGGTCAAACTTTCAACAGAATATATCAACTTTAAACCAAATAGTACGTACGAGTCCATGTGAACAATCCACGTTATTTCCTTAATTCACTTGTAAATCCACGCGGAAACCCACGTGGAATTCGCCACATAAACACACGTGGAATTGCTTAATCTACGTAAAGCCCCACGAGGATCCCGATTAGGAGTGCTACGCGAATTTTTTTTCGTGGTTAACATAACCTCAATTTTCTTTAGACAAGAGAAAAATTTAATCCTGTGCTTTTGTTGCAGAATTAAGTTCCCAATTTGAGTGTTTGCCTAATGGCAACTCTATTCCTGGCGTTCCTCGTTCCAGACCTTCTGCTTCTTCTTCTGACAAAAGTGCTCCTGGAAGATCTCTCGCTCCTACCGGACATCATTCTACTGCCCCGTCTCCTTCGCCTGCCGAGCCACGTCTTCGTGACAGATCCAGGTCTCCTCCTGCCCCACATTCTTCGTCTCACATACTTGGATTTTCACTCGAAGAACTTAGATTTGTCCGACTTGTTCCCCTGAAATATCCAAACCGAATATTCCAACTTCGACGATATACTTTTCCTCGTGATATACCAATTGTACTTAAAGGCAAAAATAATGCCCATCTTCCCATGCCAACCGAAGAAAAAACTGTATTATCAACCCCCGATGGTGATGTGTTTGCAATATTCGAGATAACCAATATTCGCAACCAACAGATTTTTCGTGGAATATATTTGCCTGTTGTTCGGCATGGAAAACGGGCGAAAATTAACATGAACAGCGGCGCTTATGATGCATTGACCCCAAAAGAAAACGCGGAATGTCCAATCGGTCCCCAATCCTCAATCGTAAAGAATTTTAGAATATTTCGTCTGTAAACTGCAATTCTTCTTACCGTAAATTCGATTTAAAAACTCTTTTAGGCCGGCTGATGGATCGGAAAATGACAGTAAATTTATTTTTGACCGGAAATTTTACAAATTTTTAGAAGATTCGAACTTTTTTGTTGATTTTAAGTTGCCTTGTTAATTTTTTCAATAATGAAATCATTTAGTTTACAATGAGTAATTCTAAGCTCTTTCACTTCAAAATTTTTTTTTTTTTCAGTTTTAATCGTACGTTTCAAATTTTATGAATTTTATAATTCAGTTTGGCAGACTTAAACAATGCAAAATTAAAAGTGTTTGAAAGTTAAAATTTTTGTCAAAACAGGTTTTAAGTTTGTCAAGTGTAAGTAAAAATCAATTCATGATTTTTAAAGTTAACTTGCAGTTACGAAGTTAAAAATTCAGCAATAATTGATTTCTTAAGACGTCCAATAAAATAAATAAAATAATCTGTCCAATATAATGATTTGCATGTGTGTCTCGGTATCATTATTTACAAATTTAGGAAAGTGGTTAACCTTTTTATTGCACATAAATACAATGATCCCTTTTGTTATTGGAACATATTTTTAATCGATAACTATATGCATGTCCGCGGTAAATCATTATTAAAATCCATGATTCTTCTACCAAAAGCCCTTTCTAATTCTTTTCGCGCCCGATTTTGCACTCCTTAATTTCAAAATTTCCTCCAACACCCCCAAATGATCTTCATCCCGAAATTATTGGTCAATAGCAACGAGACAAACTTCGCTGCGAAAATTCGGAAAAAGTTTCACTGGACAATTCTCGGCCTTCCACAATGTTGCTTTTGCGAATGGTTTGTTCAAAGTTGAATTTCATGTTGTATCTGAAGTATTTATTTCCATTCATGAGTATTGTTCTTGAAAATCATTAATAGGTCTACTATTATAGTTTTGTTACAGAATTCACATCACTTGTTTAATAATTCTACTATTTGTTGAATATTTAAATCTTCATCGTTTCTTGATGAAAAAACTGTCAAAAAATGATTCATAGCTTTGTTGATATTTTGAGGAGGCATGATTTTTACATTTTAAGATTTTTTTCTTATCTTGCATTGTTTGACAGCAAAATGAAATTGTTTATCTTTTATTATTCTATTTGGTGGTTGAAACCAGAATAACCGTAGGTCAAAAAATATTCCAATACTATTTTTTATACTTTAAAAACAAACTATGCATCCCACCAAAAAATATTTTAAGAAAAGCTTACAGTTGTTCGTAAAGACAACAATTTTGATATCTTAACTTATTTTTCTATCTCGCGTTATTTGGCTTAAAATTTCAGTTTTGGATTTTTCCAAAAGCAACGTTTTCCTTCTCTTGACTTTTTTCATACCTTGCGTTGCTTGACTTTATCGGTTTCCATCAAATATCCACGTTTTGGGGACTGTCTGTCTGTAGGTCTGTTTCTCTGTAATAACGATAACATTGGAAAGACTAATCGGACTGCATGAACATTGGCAAACGTTTTTAAGGCATAAAAAGAAAGGACAAGTTTGTCAGCCAGCTATTTTGGATTGAAATTTAAAACGTTAGAAGATTTTAAAAATTGTTGAGAACTTTTTTTTATTTGGACACACGATCAAACGACACACGATATGAAAAAAGCCAAAGGATTGGGCGTGAAGCTTGAGTTGTCGGTTAGGCGTAACGTCTCCATTGTATGCTTGTTACGAGGAAAAATCTAAAGGTATGTCACTCATTCTTCCACCTTCATAAACGTGTAATGTGCGGTATCCTCGATGGTCTAGGTTGGTGATGAGGTTCGTGCTTCAAAATTACATTCAACTTCACGAATGGGGCGCCATGCTGGGATGTTTCTTATCAACCATAGCAATTAATTATCATGCTCAACAGTTTTAGGTAATTTCTACAAGAGAAGCCTTCCAACATGGCGGAAACCTTCTCTGACCTATAGTGCACAAATGGGGCGTTATGCTGGATAGTTTCCACTCAATCATAGTAACTCACTTTTATTAGTAGCCGCTGCTAAAGTGTAATTCATTCTTCTGTCGGTTCTCGCTAAAAAGGATAAAATGATCAGTGAATTTCGAAAAGCGAAGCCCGCCAATATGGCGGCGATCTTGCATGACTTATAGTGCCACGAATATGGCGCCATGTTGGAGAGTTTCCGATCAACCCTGATAGATAATTATTGCGACAACCTATCAGCTCGCGTCAATTCAGTTCAATTGATTTTTCGGGCAAAACGAAATCATTTATAAATAGAATTTTAAAGAAAAACTCGATATAAACGTGCGGTCTTTAAATTGTTTGGGGCATTTCATTGAGCCTTGACGTTATTGTTCTTAATTCTTGAAATAGACGACTTGAGTGTTAAATGGTCGATATATTTGAATGACCACCTAGGTATTATAACTGGGATTGTGTTACGCAATTAATATTTGTTTATTTACGGGATTATTTTTTCTGTGTGACGCAATATTCGCCCTTAAATAAATTAATCTCTCGTTATCCGTACACTTGGTCATAATTCTTTTATACTAAAAATCTGGCATGCCTCCCTTGTTCAGTCTCTCCCTAAGCCTATCCCTCTCTGTGTTGAGCTAGTGGGGGGTAAAATAATAAATAATCATGGGTAGTAGTTTGAACTAAAACATAATCTAAATCTTTTGGCGCTTAAAGTAGGCCACAGATAACCTTTTTGAAATCAAGTGGCCAATAAACCAGCAGGTCATAGTTAACCTTTTGGAAATGAAGTGGCCAACAAACCAGTAGGTCAATAGTTAACCTTTCTTTAATTTATTCATGAAGGAAGTAGGTGTAAATTCTAAACATATTTTTTTATGTTCACAATGTTAAATGAAAGGGTAAAGGGATAAACATAAAAAATAATTGCTTCGCGTCATTTATCGACAAAGCCATAACTTTTGATAAAATTCTATAAAAATCTTATAAAATTGTATGCAATTCCTTACAATTGACTAAAAACGGACGATTTTTTTGTTTCCAGATTGGTATTTATAGTACACACTATATAAATTTGCCATATAAAAATGATTTTTTCCTAAAACGTAAAAGACAGCACAAACGGTGACATCAGTTTTAATTAAATGTGTAAACAATATATTTTCCTTGAAACTGACTCTTATCAAATGTGAGTCTCTTGGAAGGACAAGGTTGCTGCTTTTATATAAGAGATAAGAACTATAGAATAGTTTTAATAAGTTTTTAATGCAGTTGAATATTCCTTAGTTTTGCTGTTAATCAAATTCCTCATTAGTAAATTAAACAGCTGCTGCAATATTTATAAAATATGAGGATTGTCTGGACTCTGGTCTTATCCTTGGTTATCATGGATTCTGTTGGTAAGTATAACGATAAATTTCAGGAGGAAATAAATATAATAAAAATAATTTAATTGAAATTTTAGATGTATTATATCATATATATATATATTTTGATATTTATCTAAGAGATAAATGTGATTGCCTAAGACATGGATTTATTTAAATGAGAATTACATTATTAGTCCAAGCGGTATACTAAAGATATTGAAAATGTTGCTCTTGAAATATTATTGTTTGACAACAGAAATTTTTCAACAACATATTTTAATTTTAAAATATAAAGATGAATTCGCCAACTAAAATGTTGACAGATTTACCTGAAAATGAATTTTTGACAATAATGTCCAACTTTTATTTACGTAGTAGTACCAAGAAGTTCAATTTTGAACAGCACACATCAATTTCCAACTAAATAGTTAAATTTTCATGTGAGCAAAAAACTAATTTTCAGGCAAAAATAAAACATTTGAAGTTTTAGTCTAAATGTGCTTCGATTTGAAATTCTACGACGACTTCTACGTAAAAATGTACGTAGAAATCCACGTACAAATCGAAGCGAATATTCCACGTAATTTCCTTAATTTATGTTGAAATCCACGTGAAATTCTACGCATAACCGCACGTGAAATTCCTTAATCCACGTGGAGCTCTACGTGGTTCCCGACTAAGAATGCCACATGAATTTTTTTTCTGTGTGGCATAATCACAAGTTTTGTTAAGACAATCAGAATCAGATAACAACGTTGTGAACAGTTGACAACTATGTTAAACAGTCGATTCACAATTACAACCACATTCACTGTTTTTTGTTGCAGAATTAAGTTCACAATTTGAGTGTTTGCCTAACGGTGACCCTATTCCTGGCTTTCCTCGTTGTGGACCTTCTACTTCTTTTCTAGACAGACACTTTCCTGAAATGTCTCTTAATCCTAAGAATAATCATTCATCTGTTCGGACCTCTCCTCCTGCCGAGCCACCTCTTCGCGTCAGGTCCAGGTCTCCTCGACTTACTGAGACTCCTCTTCGCGTCAGATCTAGGACTCTTCCTGCCAGGCATTCTGTTCCATATATACTTGGATTTACACCTGAAGCACTTCGACTTGTTCGACTCAGTCCCTACAAGAATCCGACACGGATATTTGAACTTCGAAGATATACATTTCCTTTCGATTTACCAATTGTAATCAGAGGCAAAAAAAGTGGCCTATTTCCCATGCCATCCATAGAACATATTGTATTATCAACTCCCAATGGTGACGTCTTTGCAGTATTTGATAAAACAAATGTTCGGAACCAACAGATTTTGCGTGCAATATATTTGCATGTTACTGCGCATGGAAAACGGGCGAAATTTAATATGAACAGCGGCATTTTCGAAGAATTGACCACAGAAGAAATGGTGGATTGTCCAGTAGGACCCCGAAACTCAATCGCAAAGCATTTTAGAGTATTTAATGTGTAAAGTACCGATAGGTCGGGAAATGAGAGCGAATTTACTTCTAAAAGGGATTTTACACACTTTTAGAATAAAAATTTACAATTAAACTCCTTTTTTTAATTAAATTGTCCAAGATCGTTCAACATATATATATATTTTTTTAATTTCAGTCACATTTATATGTAACGATTTAAAAAATTGTACATTTAATTTTTAAGCGCCGCTCTACTGGCAATACACTTTAGTGTCGTTCAAAAACTGCGCTACGCCCCTTAAAAGAATTAAAGTATCTTGTACAAGTAAAGTATCTAAATGCAGACCTTATTACCCTTTCCTCTATGCCCCTCTTTTTGCATTTTTAAAAGAAATTCTGATAAGAAATTCGAACCATTTTGCATTGGAAGTTAATTCTTTTTAATTAAAAAGTCTACTATTACAGTTTTATTTCAAAATTCACGTCTCTTGTTTGATAATCCTACTATTTGGTTAAAGATTCAACTATCTTGTTGAGAATTCGTTTAGTTTTAAGTTAAATCTAATTTTCTTAACCGAAAATTTACCTAATTTATGTTTATTTAAAAATTGATGATTTTTACTTAAAAATACAACTGCTAAATTTTTCTTTGAAAATTAATTTTTTTGGTTGAAAATTCAACTACTTGGTTGGAAGTTAAACATTTATGTTATTGGATAAAGATTCAACTATTTCTTTGTAAATTCTTCTTTTTGCTGAAAATGAATTCTTTCAACTAAATTTTTAACTATTCCATTAAGGGTTTTATATTTATATATTTGATCTTTTTAGATTCTCGTTATTTAGATTGAATGTCTTAGATTCATGTGATTTTAGACCTATCTAGTTTTCATCAATCCTCGAAGTTTTGAGAAAAATAGTTTTTAAGGAAATGCCTGTCTGTCGGTCTGTCTACCTGTATGTTGTCTGACGACGCGATAACTTTATGGTTAGAATTTTCTCTTTTACACTGATTTGTGGTCCGAAAATACAGGTCCAGTTTGTTAGCCAGCCTTCTACTGCAAATAATTATAATTTTAGCCATGCCGAGATAGTAGAATGACTTCTTAAGTATCTTCATCATCGACGTGTTATTGCTCATGTATTTTGTATTTGTATTTATTCAAGAAAGGCCCTAGGGCTAAATATCCCTCTAAGAAACATGATATTACAAGGTCATTACAAATTCGTGCAAGCACTGATCGGCAGTATACTTGATTAATCTTATAATTTAATCTATAAACTAATTAAAATAAATAAATAAGTAGAGTCTACCTCAGAGTAAGTATCATTTCAGGTATTAGATTATTGCATAGTAATTGAGATTGAGGGATTAATTAATTAGTAGCTCTCTGTGCATGTTGAGGTGAAATGAAGAATGAAAAACTGTGTACACAAGAAATAAATATTTACAAAAGTTAATGAAGATAAAGATTCGCAAATGAAGTATCCAAGAACTAAAAGTGATAGTTTACCAGTGAGTAATTTCAAGAGTTGGATTAGGAGTATTGTATAGATATTTGAAAAAGAGATTCTTAAAATGATACAGGGAAGGTGCATTTCTAATATCGTATGGAACTTTATTCCATAACCGGGACCCTCTTACTATAAATGATCTTTGAAGCTGACATGTTCTGTGAAAAGGAATCCTAAGGATTTTATGTCTTTTACGAAGCTTAGACTGTATCATACATCTGCCTTTGTATCTGTGGATTCGAGGTTTGCACCTGAAAATTAAAATTGAATGTAAAAAAAAGTTCCAACTTTAACTTTGATTCTTATTTCATGAGTTATTCTTCCTGGTAGAAGTAGGTAACTTCAACCCTCCAGCATCTGGCCCGCATTTTCACTTCATATCTAAAGTCTGAAAAGCCTATTCCGAAGTTGTTGGTGGAAGGGCGCACAGTGCTCCTGCCGAAGATGGGCAACTTATATCACCCTAAGAATTACAGGCCAATAACTTGCCTGAACACTCTGTATAAGATCTTGACACCTATGCTAAATAATAGAATCCTACCAGCGCTAGTTATGGATGGTCTGTATTGACTGCCGAAAAGCTTTCCATTCAATCTCCCATAAACTTATTATCTGTCTGTTGAAAGCTCAAAGGTTCAGCAACACATCGTGAGGTGCCGCTTTGGAAAATACGATTTACTATCTCATCCCGAAAAAATTCGGTGACAACTAACAACGTCACCTTTCAGGAAGGTGTCTTTCAGTGCAACACCATGAGCCCTCTCCTCTTATGCCTCACATTATTGCCACTATCTCTCGCAGTACGCGAGTTCCAAGGGTATTTCTGCGGCATAACTGTAAATCTAAAGCATAAGGTCAGTCAAGTATTTTACACGGATGATCATAAGATTCAGCTAAAAATAAAAAACAACTAGATCTAGCCCTAGGGATTGTCGAGAAATACACTCGGGAGATTGGAATGGAGTTTGAGCTAGAAAAATGCTCCAAGGTTAATGGCGTCCCGGAAGACCCTGAGCTCATCCACAGAAGCGCTATACGATACCTTGGTGCTGAAGATATCTATACATACCTGGGCATGCCACAGAGCCGCATTTAGGATGTGACATCTATAAATGATACTCTCTTATGTAAATACAAACGTGTCATCTGACAGATTTTGTCTTCTGAACTGCCGGCGAGGAACAATGTATCTGCAGCGAACATAATTGCCGTCCTCGTAATACTCTATTCATTTGGAGTGGTTCGATTGACGAAGAACGAACACAGATCCCTAGATATTCGGTCACAAAAGGTGATGCATATGATCAAAATCATGCACCTGAAGTCTTCTGTTCCGCGACTTTACATGCCACGCCGTCAAGGTGATCGCACAACACTAAATTTTGAATGTCTTGACAATAGGATTATTTTGGGTACATCACACACAGTCGCAAATGGACGATGCCTTTTTCTTAAAATGATCAGGAAACACGAAGAAGTTCGTGTGCAAAGCATTGGAGGAGGTCGCTGAAACACACTTGGCCTTGACTTCAATATCAGGGATGAGCAAATTGCATCAAACATTATTCATCTAGAGTGCTCCCATCTGAAGGTTCGAATCAAGAAAGCACAGGAGAAAAAATTTCGCGAACAACTCATCGTATGAGCTAATGTTTTTTTTCCTGAAATTAGCCGGATTGAAGTCGGGCACGGACGGTTTCCTTGAGCACCTAGGGCACATATTATCTAGTTATCCAACTTATGCTGAAACGACGTACATCCACCAGCGCAGTGCTGCACTAAGAGTGCTTTATTACCTTCAGTGCCACTCTTACGGTATTAGCCCTAATACCGTTTCGGTAAACGCTCCTAAGGAAATAAAGTCAATTCTCAACAATGAGAGGTGCTGCATATACTGGAACTTCATATTCTCGATAATTTTTTCTGTTGCGCCCTCGAGGCCTGACATAGTCCTTCTTGACTTCGAGAAGCAAACCATGTTCGTTATCGAATTTTCGGCACCAGCCGACAAAAACTTCACAGCCAAGGAGAATAAAAAGAAAGTAAAGTATAAAGACCTTAGAAGGGAGTAAATAATACAATTTTTGATATAGCACAATCCTAACCTCTTCCAGTGTCTCATCACGGGGAAAAGGATGCCTCGTTATAGGCAGCTTGGTTTCGGCTTAACACCTAATTACGCTCCTTTTTGATTGTATATATTTTTGCTGTTTACTGCCTTCTTTTTATTTTTTAACGCTGCTTATGCATTTATTTAGCTTTCAAATATTTTATTGTGTAAATTAAAATTTCTAGTACTCTTGTCCCAAAAATTCGAAAATGTGATCAGCTACATTATTTTTTCAAACTACTTCGAGTTATAAAAATCGACGAATCCAACGCCAGTAGGACTCGATGTTTCATGTGTGTTCCTCGGTATCATTGTTTACAAATTCTTCAGAATGATTCACTGTTTTATGTACATAACTACAATTTTCCAAATTCACGTTACATTTCTAGAAATCAGTTTGGATTTATGTCCTGTCAGCCAGATGATCCTTTTACCACACGCCCCTTCTCATTCTCTCAGCAAAGATCTAGAAGTACTTACTTTGTGACTATCTGAATTCTCTAGTACATACAATACAAAAGCTTATGTTACAAGTCAATAATTTGTAGGACAGAAAATTATAATGCTACCTGTGTGCTCATGGTAGGTAAATTAGCATTAAGATGCTACATTATGCACATACTCTAGACCTGTAATTGGTTCACCAGAACTGTTAGACATTCGTTGTATAAAATGAAACAAAGAGTAACGAGACAAACTTCTCTGCAAAAAACAAAATCAGTCGAAAACGGTTTCTCCAGACTTTTTTGTTTCTCGACAATGCTAATCTCGCGATATGTTTGTTTAATGTTTAAATTCATTTGTATCATTTTAAAAAATTGGGAATACGCATTGGTGCTGTTCAAAAACTAGATCACACTTGTCAAAATAATTTGGTGAATAACGATTTTTTGGAATGCTTGATAAAATTAAAATGAGTGATTTAATTGTTCCAGTGAATCATCTAAATAAAGACCTTACACCCTTTCCCCTAGTCCCATCTTTTTCCATTTTGTAAAGAATTTCGAATAAGAAACTCTAATTAGTTTGCAATGAAGGTTGATTCTTTTTAATTAAAAAATCCACTGTTATAGTTTTGTTTCAGAATTCACATCTCTTGTTTAATAATTCTACAGTTTGGCTAAAGATTGAACTATTTTCTTGGAAATTATTTTTGGGGGGGTTGAAAATCAGTTTTTTCAATTGACAATTTAATTATTCTATTATTCGCTGAATATTAAACGTTTTTAGTTGAAAATTAAATTTATAAATTTGATCCTTCTTTTGTAGAAAATGCAACGGCATGGTTTGAACTTAATCCGTTCTGGTTAAAAATTAAATCTGTTCCTGCCCTAATATATTTTTTGGCTACAGTGCGAACTATTACATTTTTCGTTGAGAATTCATCTTTTATGGTCAAATTCGTCTACTTGTTTGGAAAATTGAAATACATGGTTAAAAATTCAACTGCTTTTAAATTAAAAATATCTTTTGAAAGAAAAATCGTTGGTTAAAAATTCCACATTTCATGTTTACAACTCGTGCATCAATAGTTATAGGACATTTTTCAGAAAAATATAAGTTGTAGATTAAATATGTGCTAAACATCAAATATCTATTTTTAAAAGATATATATTTTTATTTTAAGGGTTTAGGTGAGTATCAAGTCGGCGCTCTGAGATCTGTCATTTGGAATTTCAGGTTGGTTGTACAGTGGAGGAAAGCCCTTTACCTTCATGAGAATAAGGAATCCTTTCAGGTACTAATAATTCCTATTGAATTCTTTTAAATCCGTTGAAATGCTTAAAAATCCTGTGAAATCTTATTACATCCTCTAAACCGTCATCCACAAATCACGTGACGTACATATGGGGGAAGGGGGTGCAACTTGAATTTCGATTCAAATCATATATAATTCTTTGAAATTCGTGGGTATCAATTAAGTACTCTGAAAATCTTTGATATTTTAGAATCTGGTGTCTTCGTTCAGGAAGAAGTTACACAGTAATTAAATGTTAAGCATATTTCTAGCACACTTAAAGTTTGCAACTCAATTGAAAATCGACTACAGTGGATGATGATTTTATTTCAGATAACTTCTTTTTCCCTGAGTAGGTTCTAAAGAATTAGTTCAATATATGAAAGGATGAAATTCATCTTTGCAATTATTTAAAAATATTTGGTATAAATGGTGATATAAGTTGTAATTGAATATGTAATCAATTTTTTTTCACTTGGAACTGACTCTTATCAAATGTAAATATCATAGAAGGCCAAGCTGGTCGCTTTGAATGTACGCGATAACGACTATAGTAGGTATAGAATATATAAACTAGTAAAGCAGTAGAATATTCATTAGTAACGTTGTTGACGAAATTCTAAAATTATATATTACTCAGTGTCTCCTATAATTAGAGAAGATGAAGATTGTGTGGATTCTTTTCTTATCCCTAGCGGTTATCTTCGATTCTATTGGTGAATATAATATTAAAATTAACAACGGAATAGGTAAAATAAAAAAAAATTATTTGAAACTATAGATGTATTATATAATATATCTATAACTTATGGTAAATTTTTTTAAAGAATAAAACCAAATAATGGAAGAACCTATTGAAAATGTTACATTGGGAAAAAAACCTTTTAAATCGATATCTCGGCAAGCTTTCGAGATATCGATATTTTTATATTGAAATTATTTCCTGGAGCCCCGACCCTTCGTTTTGTATACATCTTCTAGAGGGAATAACTTTATGACGAGTAGAGCTTGATAACTTTGAGAAAAATGTAATCTTGTATTTCTTGTTGCAGAATTAAGTTCACAATTTGAGTGTTTGCCTAATGGCGACCCTATTCCTGGTGTTCATCTTTCCGCACCTTCTGCTTCGTCTCTTTACCAAAATTCTCCAGAAATATCTCTTTCTTCTGCCAGACCTAATCCTTCAGCCCGATCTCCTCCACCTGCTGAGCCACCTCTTCGTGTCAGGTCCAGGTCTCCACGTATTACCAGACCTCCTCGCCTTATCAGTTCCAGGACTATTACAGCCAGCAATCCATCTGCCTTCATACTTGGATTTCCACTTGAAGAACTTAGATCTGTTCGAATTATTTGCTACAAGAATCCTACCCGGATATTTGAACTTCGAAGACATACTTTTCCTCGCGATGTACCGATCCTCTTGAAAGGCCTAAATCATGCATTAAGTCCCATGCCAATCGAAGAACAAATTGTATTATCAACCCTCAATGGTGACGTCTTTGCCACATTCAACAGAAACACCATTCGCAAACAAACGATGTTTCGAGGAATATATTTAAATGTCACTGCAAGAGGAAAACGGGCAAAATATAACATGTACAGTGGCGTTTCTACAGCATTGACCCCAGATGAAAACGTGGAATGTCCAGTCGGTCCCAAAACTTCAATCACAACGAATTTTAGAATATTTCGTGTGTAAACCACAACTCTTTTCACCGTCTATTTAATCTAAATAATCTTTTCAGATTGGCCGGTCGACTAAGAAATGATAGTATTTTTTGACCTGAAGTTTTACAAATTTTTAGAAGATAAAGCTATCCAATCAATTTATATATCACAAATTGTCATTAATTTTAAGGATTCATTTCCAATTAATTTCATTTCAAAATGCAGTTTGACATACTTTAACAGAGTGATTTACTAAAATTGAAACGTAGTTCAAGGATTAAAAATTGAACAATAATAATAATTGGTTTTACCATATGGTTCTGCGTCCTATCCAGAATTAAATGCTTTTTTAAATTTTATATTCTATTCGAATATGTTTCCGTCTAAAATATTCCATTTTACACTTATTCGACTTGAAATATTTAAGTTAAATAAAAAAAAAATTTTAAGGGCTAACGGCAGGTAATTAGTTTTGAACGCCGCCGCACAATCAGATAATTAATTCCACAAACCGCCACTGAATCTAGAACAATAGAATTGGTGAAATCTTCAATTACCTGCAATTACTTTGCAAAAAAACGATTGGAAAAACCATCTTTATCAAAAAGCACGTCTAGAGACGTTCCTAATTCTACTTGTAATATAATATACTATAAACGAAAACATTTTGAGCTCCAAGAATTTGAATTTTTTAATTTCAATGATCCTGAAAATTTTTTGCCATCCGAGAATTTTTTCCCTCGATTTAAATGGCTCTGATTCTAATAACTTGTCTCGCGCTTCGCGCTTGATTAGGGT
>CAKNWT010331954.1:0-24231 GCA_932066315.1 Andricus coriarius
ATTTTTCAAATCGTTTTAGATTCTTCAAGCTATTTTGCGTTCAAAAATCATCACATTGCTTCAAATTGGCCATAAATTAGTCCATCAAATAATAAAAAAGAAGAATTCCGTAAAAAAGGAGAAGAGAGGGGCAATGCGGAAAGTCTGTGAAGTCTGAAATAGGCCAGTGATTTTAGAACTTACTAAGTTTTTTACCTGTATCGTTGCAAGGGCTCTTTCCGAAATTTTTCAAACTTTGATAATGAAATAAAATTCATTTCGAACTGCAGGAATAAGCTATTTTTACATTTTTATTTGCCCACTTCAATTTTCGCAAGATTTTGGACTTCTGGGGTCATCTGATTGTAATAAAGGTATCATCGTTGATTCAGCGTTATCATAGATGTTAACTTTCGGTGCAGTTGCTGATTTTTCATTTTGTTAAGTTTAATGTACTGTTTTTTAATCCCAGCAAAAATTGATCTTTAAACTGAGGAAGTAACTTATCGAATCGAATTTTTTTCGAAAGGAGACTATCATTTCTTAAGAAATTAATTTTTCTGTAATGTACTATCTACATCTATATTTGTTAAATTTTACATATTTCTAGTGAAATTCTATTAACCCAATTCGAGAAAAGTGAGCTACGAAAGATTAGTGGAAACTTTATAATACGATTAGCTACAATATTTATTAAATGGATACTGGGATGTTGCCAATTCCTTAGCGATAATAAAGGCTCTTATTTGTGGCTGTAAATATTTATGAAAGGAAATTATACAAATGGGAATATCCGAAAATAGCATTTTTATAAAAGGACGCAATTGTGTAACATTTTTATCTTTATTGGAATAATGAATAAAAGGATTGACTGGGCATTGATGAAAGCCTAAGGCCTCGAGAACCACAAAACGTTGGCATACATGTTGATTCTCACACGTTTCATACTGTTTTTAATACGTTTATATATTCCAGCAAGAAGAATCCAAATCCCCAAAAATGCAAAAAACTCACCATCGGGTTTTGATAATACAATTTCTTCTTGGGTTCTCATAGGCATATATGTAGACCTTCCTGTTAAAATTCTAAGAGACATAACTTCAGGAAAAGTATACTTTCGAAGCTCGTATATCTGGTTTCGATTTCTATGGGAAATAAGCCGAATAAATTCCAGTTGTTTAAGTCCACAGCCACGTCCATCAGGAGAAGGGAGCCTTATAGGTGACGTTGAGAAGACAGTGAGAGGAGGACGGCTGGGAGGGGTCCTGGACCTGGAGCGAGGAGGAGAATCGGCAGGAGGATAATTCAGGTCAATCTCATGTTTCTGATTTCTTTCAGAAGAAGAAGGTTCACCACGAGACACACCAGGAAAACGGTCGCCATCAGGTACAAGCTTGGATTGTGAGCTTAACTCTGCAACAACAAAGAGAGGATCACATTTTGCTTAGCTTTGGTGGGTTGCACTATGGTCGTGTTAATCCTTCCGCCGGAACACCCGTCTGTCAGGCGGATAGCATCTGAAGAGTTGTTGCTAGATACGGATTAGAGGCCCCGAGGAGGAAAAAGACGTGAACGTAGACTTCGACTATGGTGAAATATTAGTTTTGGAGAAGTCATTGAAAAACCCAAGGTATCCGTCTCCCAGACGTAATGTTGATAAATTATTTGTTGTATTGAGTCCCGAATTATAGTAGATGCTCGTTCTATACGTATTGATCATCTTAATGAAACAATCATGTGAAAATTTATTTATTTCTAATAAGCTCAATTTTGTCGGCCTTGCCCCGCATCTGGATGCAAGATCGAGGACGGTTTTTTTATGGCATAGAAATATTTTGGGATGTAAGAGTTTTACGGTTGGGTTCTTTGGTATTTTACAAACTGCAAAAGTGCTCTTAAAAAATATGCAGCAAGAAATAAAAGTTCTTTTTATTGAAAATAGTGATAAATATTTTCTTGGTTGGTCTTGCCCCGCTAACGAAGCCTCAATTTTTTGTATAAACCCTAATAAAATAGATTGTTTAATTCCAAGACATTTAAAATGCTTGTCGAAAAGAAATTTTGTTTGCAAATATTAAAAAAAAGAGTTATTTCCATTTAAACAATTTCGAATGGGAAATAAATATACTGCGATTAATACTGGAATTCAAATGATAGATATTATAGTTACCAATTGGATTAGGGCAAATCGCTACGACAAAACATATAATACCAATTCGAATCCACATTTCTTGTTTTAAATATCAGAATATAATTTTGAAGAATTTCTATGGGAGTTACTAAAGCTCCTTGTTAAAAGTGTTTCGCTTTATACAATTATAATTTCTATCCCATTTGCTATTCTAAATATTTGAGATTTATGACAACTTGTACAATTATAAGAAAAATAAACTAATCATTTCTTCATAGAAGTATCAGTATTTCTTGAAAAATATGATAAGACTTTATCTTTCGCTTATCTCTAGTCTCTTTTAGTTATGTAAATTTCTTTGAATACACTCGAATGTCTTCGAGAACCGATAAGGATCAACATCATGTCAAAGATGGAATATCCATGAAAATATTATGAAACGAATTTTGAACAAAATAGCTCAATTTCCAACCAGATAGATTAATCTTCATCCAAAAAATGAGTTTTTAACCAAATGATTTAACTCTAAACCTGAAAGGTAAATAAGGGAAATTTTCTCGAAAACAGAGGAAAAAATAAGAACTCTATATAAAAAAAGAGAAAAGGGGAGAATCGGCGAAAGAATGTGAAATCTGAAATATAAAAGTGATTTTGAAACTTATAAAATTATTTATGGGATGTACAGTTGAATAGGATCTTTCAGCAAATGTTGAAACTTCAATAATTGATCAAAATGAATTGAAACCTGCAGAAATGAGCTATATTTTAAACTTTTAATTGCTTTCTATTTGCAAATTTTGCAATATTTTGTTTTTCGGGGAACATCAAATGCTTTCTAAAGCCACAGTTATCTTTATATCATAGTTTTAAAATAATTGATTGAAAACTGGTTTCTCTCGGTCTGGGATGTGTGTCTTGTACAAATTAGATGGGAATCAAAAAGCTAAATTTCAATCATGAAAAAATGATTTGCTATTGGTAAATTGCATTAAAATTCTGGCACATAAAGTAGGTTAATCGTTATAGTCTGAAATGTTTTTTTCTATAACTTTTCCGAAATTAGAGAAGTATCAGGATTGGATACAAATAGTTATACAAATGGTAATCGCGGCAAATAAAATTATAATAAGAGAAACTCCAATGCGTAACATGTTCATTTTTATTGGAACAATTAATTGTGTAGGGGAGTGTCGTTTACATCAACCACATTATAATTATACTCGAGTTGTCGATATGGACCTACTGGAGTCAAATTGATTCCTTCCGGCTCCTATCGCGTGATGTTGTGGCTATTCATGTTTATTTACACACTTCTCATATTACGATCAATAAATTTATATATTCCAGCAAGTACATTCACATTCTTCAATATCGCAAAGACTTCACCATCGTATGTTGATAACACGATTTCTTCTTGGGGTTCATTACAGGTGAAGGTGTGGACCTGGAAGGAGGAGTGAGATTGGCAGGAGGAGACCTCGACCTGGCACGAGGAAGAGACATGTCATGAGTAGGAGAACCAGGAGGAGGATTATTTAGGTCAATTCCAAGTTTATGATTTCTTTCAGAAGAAAAAGAAGAAGAAGGTCCAGAACGAGGCACACCAGGAACATAGTTGCCATTAGGTGAAAATTCGGACTGTGAACTTAACTCTGCAACAAAAATGAAAGGATTACATTTTGTTTGACATTATTTGGTTCTACTGTGGCCGTATGAACATTCATTACTCTGTGAAAAGTTAATAAGCCATCGATTTGATCCATTTTTTATCATTAGGAGTCCCACATTATTGGAGCTCATATCACCATATATATTTATTATCTTTATAAAACAGTAATCAGACATTTTAATAATTTGATGTACGGAAGATTTAAAATTCTTATCGGATAGGAATGCTATAATATTTGCAAAGTAGCTTTGGCCTCGGCGTTCGCTCTTACCTAGGTATAACCACCACTAAAGTGGACTTATTTTATGCATTGAATTAAAGTTTTAAATTTTTAAAAATTAAAAAAAAAAGATTCTTACTGACCGGAAAATGATGTTGAATTTTTTTTAGCAACAGTTTAACATTGAAAAAAGAGTTATTATTATTTGAACAATTTCCAATGGATAATCAATATTCTGCAGTTTAAACTGGAATTTAAATGATAGATATTATATTTACCAATTGGATTAGGACAAATCGCTAAGATGAAACAGAGAATACGAACTAGGGTCCACACTTTTTTAAATATAATAATCCACTTTTGAAGAATTTTGGTAAGAGCCTAACTAATACAAATTATTGAAAATTTTTCACTTTATGTAATAACTTTCGTTATCTCATTCAGCCTTCTAAATTATTGAGATTTATGACAATTTCTACAATTATGAAAGACAAAACTCAATTACATTAATTACATGCAACCATTTTATCTTTTGCTTTCCATCCGAAATCCAAACGAATTAAAAAAATTTATGCAAATTCGAGGACTTCACAAAGAATTCAAGTAATTTCAAAATAATTTGAAAAATGAAAGAAAATACGAAGATTTTTTCATCTATCTTCTCCATGCAAATCCAATGTTCCTTTTCGTTACATTTAATTCTTGATCCCTGATTATCTATTTGAATTATGTGACTTCTTCGGAATTCTCTTACTTCTTTTGAATAAATTTCCATTTGAATTCTTTTGAATTACTTGAATTTTTGTAAATCTTTCTAAATTCGTTAAGTTCGTTAATTTTGTGAATTTGTTTAAATTCTCTAAACTCACTTGAGTTTTATTGATATCATTGTATTCATTAAAGTCCTTTTGACTACTTATGAATGCTCTTAACTATTTTGAGCTGTTTGAATTATTTTTCATTATTTAGAATATTTTGAATGCGCTTGATTTGTTTAAATTTGCTTTACACATTTGTATTCTCTTTTAATTATGTTTATTTCTACGAATACTTTGAATTTATTTGAATTCAAAAATGTACAAAGACTTAGAATTAAAATATTACAGTAATTATTTTAAATTCTGTATCTCTCCTTGGCTTGTGTCGAATTCTCTAGATTAGTTCGATTTTGTTAATACTTTTAAATTCTTTCAACTGTTTTGAACTTTTTGATCACTTTAAATCCATTGCATGATTTTGTATTCTTTGTATTATGTAAGTCCTTTTCCATTCTTCAATTTTTTAAATTGATACAATTAAGGATTAATTCAAATTAGGAATTATGTATATTCTCTTGTATACTTTGTGATTATTTTATTTCAATTATACTTGTTTACATAAAACCCAGAACCAAAATGTCTGTGTCCTTTTTTTGCGTGATCACTGTTTTGGCTTTGCTTTTTCCTTGCTTTACAAAAGCTCTTCCTCGTACTCAGGTGATGTGATTATCGCCGTCTTTCCCAGTTTGCGTTCTCTACGTTTAGGAATTTTCGTAGAAGTTTCATGCTCTCTCGTCGTTTCATGCAGGACTTTTCGAGTTAACTTCGCTCGTTCACTTTAGTTCGTTGGTGCCAAGAGGCTCTCTAAGGCATCCTCTGCTCCAACCATTACTTCACTTTTGCATACCCCTTCCACACAGTTCACACATCCTCTTTTCCCTCGAGAGGCAGAACCTATTAAAATCCTCCATGCACCCACACCTCATTCTTGCTATAGGCTCACGACTTCCTTTCTCTCCTTTCTCACACAAATATTGCGCTCTCGCCCTTGGAATAATCCACACATAGTTCCCGTTAAACCTTGAATCTCTTAGGCTCTCTTCCCCTGCTGTCTTCTCTCTCTCTCTCTCTATGCCGCCTTTCTTAACCAACTCATATACCCTCCTTCCTCGTGCATCCTTCTCACATCATACATCTGTAGTCCATTCGTTCTAAAATACCTTTCCCTTTTAGCCTCCATCTTCCCACCCTCTCTCCGGTTCTCCTTCTCCCACCAACACTCCCTAACTAGCTTACTTCCCCCCTCGTCCAAAAATTTCTCCTCCTATTTACACGCCCGACTCCCCGCTAGAATCCCTACACTTGTCTTCCACGTCTCCCTCCTGACAATATAATTAGACGTGTTTCTTGCCAACTCCAATGTCCACTTTATATACCTCTCCTGTGTCCTATTTACCTCTTCACTTTCCTTCCACCCCCATACCTCTACGCCATACCATAGTACACTCATCACTAGCGAGTCAAACAATTTCATTCTCCTTTCAAAATCATCTGCGAACAACTTTTTTCCCAACCCCCAGACCTGCCTCATCACCACATTTGCCCTCCTCACTCTCTCTTTTATGTGACCATCCACTCCACCATTCCTCCGAAACACGAAGCCCAGGTACACAAATTCTTTCACCTTCTGCCCAGCCTCTCCCTTCCACTTCCACACATCTTCCTTATCCCTCCCACCTCCGTTTCTAAACACCATAACCTTAGACTTTTCCGCATTCAGCTCTAACCTCTTCTTATTTAGGTATCTCCCAACCTCTTCGTCATCTCTTTTAGGGCCTGCTCGCTTCTAGCCAGCAACACTATATCAACTGTATACGCTAGTGACAAAATCCTAACTGCTCCTATCCTGACTCCTCCTACCACCCCGGCCTCCAGCTAATTTCCATATCCGCAATTAAAATTGCAAAAAGCATTGAGCTAAGCGGACACCCTTGCCTTAACCCCCTATCCATCCAGAATCCCGCCGAAATTCCCTCCTGTCCTTTTACCTTATCTTTGGTCGCTTCATATATCTCCCTTACCCTTTCGATCAGGCCTCTCTCCACTACCCTATCCTCCATCGCGTCCCACAACCTTCCCCTATCCACCGAAGGAAACGCGCCTTTGAGATCCACAAAAAACGCGTACACTCTTTATCCCTTCTTCGCTAATTCTCTATCCATCACGTGCTGCAGAACGCAGATATTGTCAATGGTACTCCTACCCGCTCTAAAGCCCGCCTGCGTCTCCGGCAATATTCCTTTCCCCTCGACATTCTTTCGCAGCCTCTCCACCACCACCATCGCGTATATTATATACACCGTATTCCTTAGCGTAATCCCTCTCTAATTTTCCTGCTTATTCCTGTCTCCTTTCTTATACAATGGCATTATTAACCATTCTGTCCACCCTCCTGGGAATCCATTCCCCCTCCATAGTTTTTTCACTACCTCCTTCAGCCTCTCCCTAACCGCTTGTGCACTAAACAGCCATGCTCCGTTCTCTACCCCATCCAGCCCTGCTGATGTTGACCTTCGTAACTTCCTTATCTGTTTCTCTATCTCCTCATCACCCAACTTCTCTATCACACATTCCCTATCCCACCGCGACTTCACCATTCCTTTCTTCTTCTTTTCGAATAGCCTCTTTTGCACGCTACCTTTAACTTTCTATTTTTAATCCTCCCATATCTCTTCCACCGACTCCTCTTCAACACGTGAGTTCCTTAACTGCTCCTTATACGTCTCTATCGCCTCCCTCGTCCAGCTCACCCTCAGTATTGATTGATACCGACGTGCATCCTCGGGACCAATTTCTTGATTAGGACAAAGTAAATTGTCAAATAATCCACTTTCTCATGAAATAATTTCAGAAGAGGAAAACTCTAAACAATTAAATTTAGAAAATTAAAGCAGTAAAAACACATAAGAAAAGGACAGTTGGCCTTATAAGTCCAGGCATCAGTAAATTACCAATTTTTTCTAAATATTCAGGCCTGATAAAAAAATAGTCAGGGAAAAGTCAGGGAATTTTGAAATTGAAGTTTTGCGGCCACTCAATTTTTCTTTCATTCAGATTCAAATTACTAAAAAATTTAACTACACGAATTATTAATTTTCTACTAATCTTCAGCGGCCCACTTTTCTCTATTTAAAGGTAGTAGCAATTTACTAGTAAGAAGAAATTTATCACTATTTATATCAAAATTCTCTTAGATTAATGATAGATAGTTACGGGTTTTTCTGAAACTTTGACTTTTTTGTTCACTTTTCAATTAGTAAGGTCAAATTGGTGCTTTACTCTCATTTTTGAAGGTAAAATATTTATTGTTTCAACGAATGCATATAATAAATAAAAAAATCGTGAAACTTCTATGGAAACTCCACTAGAAACCAATTTTGTAGTTCTATTAGAAGATTTAACCGTCAAATAGGCACGAATTCTCGGCACCTTAGCCCAATCATTAACATTCCAAAAACAGAAGAAAATTTATGATGGCTGAAGTGAATGAAATGAAGCAAGAAAAGCTGAGCACTCATATTGTCTAATAACTCAGAGGAAGATGCCGACCATTGGGGGTAAATCTCTAGATGTATTTAAATAGAAAAATTCGCCTAATTATTGAAAATAAATAAATTCACTTCGTTTTTTAACATGGCAGTAACTGGTTGAAGATGCCAAGAGTTAGTGGTTTTGCCTTAATTTGTGGGGAACAATTGTTTTCACATGGATCAATATTTACAGAGGAGAAGGTGGTGGAAGATGGTGAAAATAGAATCTCGAACGATAATGTTCTCTAAAGATAATATCAGAAGAACAAAGTTGGGGCACTAATTACTCTAATGAAGTATTATAATATTTCTTAGATACACTGATAACTACAGTTTGTCCACTAATTGAGAAACATGAGGATCACTTATACTCTGCTCTGCTCATTGGCGGCCATGCTTAATTATATAGGTAAGTAAAATAATGTAATACATGCACAATTATTTTTAACACATTTTTTGGCTTCCCAACAATAAAAATTGGTCCGGTGAAACCCACACTCAACTCCAATTACTATTTTTCCAAAGTCTATCTATTTACATATGCGTACTTGTGAGCTTCAATATGTGTACGCTGAAATTTACACGTGTGCAGATGGTACTAATCTCCCAACTGTTTCAAACAATTTTCAATAAAACAATATTGCCTATATTTGTCTTTGCAGAGTTAAGTTCACAGTCCGGCTCCAACCCTAATGAGAAATGGTGTGGAACGCCCGACCTGGAACTTAGTCTTTCCCAACCTTCTTGTTCTTCTTCTAGTCGCATACGTCATGCTCCTGACGAGCCCAGGCCTACCCTCAGTCACAGATCCAGGTCTCCTTCTGCCTGGAGTTCTCTTGCCAGGTCTCCTAGTTATCAGATACTTGGATATGGACTTGGACAGCTTGGACTTATTCGGCTCATTCCCCATACCAATCCGCACCGGCGATTCGAATTTCGAAGATACACATTTCATCCCGATTCACCAGTTCTACTGCAAGAAAGAAGGATTGCCAGGGCGCCCCTGCCAATCGTAGAACAATTTGTATTAGCAACATCTAATGGTGACGTTTTTGCAATACTGAGGACTAGTGGTATTCTTGGTGCGCTATATAATCCCATAAAAAGACAGTTCCGGGTGAAAATAAACATAGGAAGCGGCGAGGTTACAGATTTAAGCCCAGAAGAAATTAAGGAAGTTCCAGTTGGCACCGCCAATCCAATAGATTGTAATTTTGGCATCGTAGTTACAAAACACGATTCGCTACAGCTGAACAAAGCATTCATTGCAAAATAATGTATAACCTTTAGTCATTTGCGTATGATACAAAGTGTCACCTAAGCTAGGATTGGTGGAAACTATGACCTTTAATGTGTCACAAAGGTCTTACGATTGACATCAATAAAGAAATGAAAACTTCATAATTTAAATAAAAAAATTAAATGAAAATGCAAAGAATAATCTTTTGACCCCCCCTTCCCCCATATAACATTTAATGTAACACTGAATGTTTTTACGATATTTTTTTTAGTCATACAAATATTGAAGAAGCCTAATGTAAGTATTATTAGTTTGTCTTTAAATTTATATAAATATAATTTTTATAGGATTCTTGCAAAAAAGAAAAAAAGACTTTTAGATATTCGAAATGTGTCAGGAAAAACGTAAAAGATTTGAAGTCATTTTGTTTTTATTTTACAGGATTTTACAAAATATTAGGAAAAATTCCAGTATTTTTAAAAGATGTTTAGGACTTTTACAAGTTTGGAAGAAATCAAGAAATATTTGATAAATTGTCTGAATTATTTCCAAGTTTTTAAATATTTCTAATCTTTTTAAAACGTCTTAAATTCCTAAAAATATTTCTAACTCACTCGCATTTTTTTAGACTTTAAAAAACCATTCAAAATGTAATAACATTGCCTTGCAATCTTCTAAATTTTCCCAGGATTTTCTCTTAAAGTACATTTTTCAAAATAAAAAATCATTTAAAATTTTCACACGAATCTTTTGAAATATTTTGAAATCTTTTTAAATAATCTCTTAAAATAATTGTTCGAAATAAAAAATTATTTAGAAGTTTCCCATGAATCTTAAGAACATTCTTCTCATTCTCTTGACACCCTGCAAAATTCCGTTTACCTAAAAAAATTTGTAATCCTGAAACATTAAAAAAATTGTCTTAAAGTCTTTCATATTCTTTTTCCACACATTTTGAAATCTTTAGAACTTTAAAATATTCTTTCAAAATGTAGCCGGAACTATTTAAAATTTTCCCAGAAATGTTCAAAAAAAAAATGTTATCTCCTTAAATCTTTCATAATTATTAAAAAGCTTCTACTTTTTTTCGAATTCTTCGAAATAAGTTTCTGCCCATAATTTAAATTTTCTTATTTTTTTTTATGTAAGAAAGTTTACAAATTATAATGTGGTAGCAAAATGTTAAGAACAGAATCATTTCCCGTTTTTGAAAAATGATTAAAAATTTAAATTCTCTCTTCTCAATAACATTGAGAAACATTTGTAAATATATTTTATGATGAAGTAACATTATTTAGCAATTTTGATATACAAACTTGGTATACATTTTAATGTTAGAAATAAACCAGAAGTAGTTGTGTTCTGTATTTTCTAAGTGGTTTAAATGATTTCTGTCAGAAAACTAGAATTTGTGAACTATCTCTGCTCGTGAATTTTGGATTGACGCCTACTATCATGAAAAGGTGTGACATCTGCAGTGGTGCGATCACGAGAGGGGTTCCTGGACTATAATCATGCGGAAAATTTTAGTGCACAATGGATACGTGAAGGAAGATGACAAGGTAAAAAAGGACTTTAAGAAGTGGCTTTGTGGTGCGTGCTCAATTTCAGGGTCATAGAAAATCACTCAAAGAGAAAGAAAAACTTCGTTTACATTTGAGACAACGTACACTCTGGAGCCCGGGGTCGATGAGGCCATAATAAAATCAATAATGGAAGTTCAAGATGCGTCCCTGAAGCCTATGACTGCTTTATTCGCTAAGTTTAATAGCAAAATAGATGCGCCAATTCATAGCATGAAGGACAATATTATACAAAACTCTTGCTGCATCACGCTGCGAAACGTTTGAGACGGTTGTTGCTACCAATGTCTCTGAAATTCAAGAGCTTCAGGAAGTTACAAAGAAACTCTCAGCCAATGAAAACAAACTGATTTCCCAGGTGGCGCACTTGGAGTTCGAATGTAATTGTATGGAGCAGCCTTCAAAAATGAAGATCGTTAAGAGGTAGAGAAATTTTATTTCGAAAATAGATAGGCACTTATCAGAAAGGCCTAACAAAAATTTAACTAAATTGGAGTCTTAATGGTAGGAAAATAAGACGAAGTTTTGTATTGTCAACTATCGCACTACAATTTGGAAAAAATGGAGTCTTATTTGTAGGCGTTGGCTCATTATCAGTCGTGTTTCATCCATCGACTGGCGCATCAGTTCTCGTGTGTCCGTGATTGTTCTACCAGCGAACGTACGACGCAAACAGTGCGTCCTCGCTTTTTTCCACCTTTGAAAAAAGCTAAATCGGCTTAGGTCGAATAAATGCCTGACTGCGGCCGACGTTGCTTCCACCTGCGAAGCAACCTTTCAATCGCCATTTGCGCGATTGTCCATTGCGAATGATTCGTTTGTATTTTTTTTTTTGCTACCCACCACGCCTGTGATGCCAACGAAGGTTCTCGTGCTTCCCGATAGTTTCAAAGTGCTTTCAAAGTGTATTTTTTCTTAAAAGTGTGAATAAGTCCCTGTGGTGAATCTTCTCACCTTCGTGGATTATTGTACAAAATTTTGTACTTCTTTTAATAAATGGGGTTTTCATGCCTCTTGTAGAATTTTTCCCTAAAGTGAAGTTTATTATTTCCGATCCCATACATTAGTGTTTAACGATCTAATTTTTATAAATTCAGTGCTTCAATTCTTTTTGTTTCTCGAAAATTCTTGAACTAAGTTGTCGAACCCTTTTCCGGAAAAACAATTTAAATCAATTTACCCATGGATAAAAAATTATCCAGTTCCGAAATTTTCCGGTACTAATCGCGAGCGTCCTATGATGTTCTTAAACGATTTCGATCAATATATAAGAGCGATCGATGTAAGAAAAAATTTATTTTCTTTTGTGATACAATCCTGTCTAGAAGGCATGTCTAGAGAATGGTGGAATGTAATCTGTGAGAATTTTAGAGATGACCTTATATCATTTGAACGAAAATTTATAAAACAGTTCTGGAATGGTGATATAAGATTTTAAATTGAAAAAGATTGACAATACGGTTATTACATACCCGGAAAACTCTCAAGATCGGAATACGCGGTTGTAATGATAATTAACGCATGAGATTTAAATCCACCACCCTCTGAAAGCGACATGATAAAAAGCTCAGCTAGACATTTTGACGAGGAAGTCAGGGCCGCGTTTATAATCAGAAACATGAAAACTTACGAGGAATTTATCAAATTTTTAGAATCATTGGACCAAGCAGCACCAGCAAATTATGGTGAACAGCATTCAACACGAGAAAATTCGGCTTATAATCAAAGTCGAGATGGTAGAAATAATTTCCGGGAAAATTATAGATATAAAAATCAGGGTTATTCACGTGATCCACTTAAAAAAAATTTGAGTACGATTAGCGAAGATTAAATTTCAAAAATTATCAATCTAAGTACTTAAATAACTATTCAGATAGAAATCGCGATTATGATCGACAAGGTCAATATGATGATCGGAATCAAAGTCACTATAATCAGCGTCGATATGACGATAGAATTTAGGGTTTTGAAAATCCACAAAACCAGGAAGTTTACAACAACATGAGTCGTGAGCATAAAGGTTATGAAGAGAAAAGTCGTCAACATCAAACCATAGATTACGCAAAAGCGAATAATTCTTATAATAATGATAATAATCAGAAACCTTCAAGTGGTACTGTAGAAAATGAAATTTGAAAGCGAGAAAATAACAGTTCGCAAAATGTAAGCTCTAGAAATGAGTAAAGCGTACAACGAAACGATAGAAATAATGTAAGCAAAATTAGTGGGGGGAATGAAACTCCACGTAATAATTTTGGAAATAAACAAACTCGTTGTTTATAACGAAACTCTGATAATGATGACTTTTTAAATAGTCACGATGACTCGGGAAATGCTCAAGCCTCGATTTTGTGGAAAACAATGCAATAGAGGCAGATCAGGGGCCAAATGAATTTAAAAAAAACTCTTCCGCCAGATATGCGCGGTGATTTAATAGAGAATGAAGACAGCGAGATAATTATAAATCTTGATAAACCTCCGGTTATACACATCGAAATACAAAATATAAAAAGTAGAGCATAATTCGATACTGGAAGCGAAGTTACATGTACCTCCGAAACATTTTACGAAAATACTATCGAAGTATTTAGAAAGTGCGAATTGTTAGCTATAGTAGGAATAAGTATAGTTAATGCTACCGGAGTGAAATCTGTGAAATTGAAGCATCAGGTAGATGCAAATTTGAAAATGGGCGACTGGGGTAGTACCTACGTATTTGTGATTGTTCCAAAATTGAATAAAGAATGTATTATTGGGATCGATTTATTGAAAAGGTTAAAAAGTAAGATTGATTTTGAAGAGAAAACAGTTGAATTCAAGGATAAAGAGAATACGGTAAAAATTAAATTTATGGATAAAGATAAAAAATGAATAAGATTAATATTTGATTTTAAAAACTCTCAATAAGAGAAGTATATAAATTGTTCACGCATAGAAATCAAACATCGGATACATACCGGGTAACAAACGGAGAATTTTATATTGGCTGATTTCGGCCCTAAGTCGGAAAAAGCGTTATATATTACATTATTATATTATTATATTACATTCGTAATATTTATTGATAAATAGTGTTTTATAACAAAATTTACATTAAGTTACTCAACATTCAACATGGCAGAACAGTATTTTCAGCGACCTAGAAGCCTGGTTTGTCAGTTCTTTTAGATCATTCGAAACTGATACTTTCAGAAGTATGATCTAAGGGATTTAGTTTTCCGTTGTCAAACATATCTTCCGATACATCTGTAAAAGTAATTACGTACAGCCTGTCACAAAATGTAACTACAATTGACCACAGATAACTTAAAAAAACCATCTGCGTTTGTGCAAGCATCAACTGTAAGACGATTTTAATATTTCTTGAAGCCATCTACTTTAGATTCCCATTTACCTGTAAACGCCATTGTAGACAGGAATTTACTAAGTGCCCAGTCTCATCAAAATTTAATATTTTAGCTCTGATAAGCTGCCTGGCAAATAAAACAGTGGTAAATTCCTTCTTTGAATTATCCGCTAATTTGAAATCGGAGGACGAAATTAGTGGATAAAGCTATTTCAGGGTGAAAATAAGTTTTCTCGCAAGCTTCCTCTTTAAAATTTTTTAGAAATGTTTGATTGGATTCGCATCGGGGGACTGTGATGGCCAGCCCAAAGTTGTTATGCCATTTTCAGCCTTGCAGGCGCGGCAGAGACACTCAAAACCACGCTCAGAGTAGCATCCCCAATCATGGACCTTCACAGAATGTTTAACGGTTCGCTAAATAAATCGAGTACCGGCAGTAGACCAGGCATATCGTATGGGAACCCATGCCGAGAACAACGCTTTATCTTAAAAAAGTACATTCGACCAGTCACGGTCGAGATTTTCAGCAACCCATGCCTTCCATATTTCCCTATGGGTTTCTGTGACCAGGGATTTTGCCGCGTGCTACGTTATTCCAGCTTCGCCTCAGCCAAACAATGTCGAATAATGTTGATACTGTGTTGATACCTGAATAACCTTCACGAACGTCTTCGACTTCTTAATGTATTTGGTAGCCATGCTGTAGGTCATAAGTGGTCTTTTTGGATGGGTACACAAAAATACCGCTTCAAAACATTTGGCGTATGCAGAACTCATTTTCACTCACGTCTGCTCTCGCGGACGATTCGAGTGATACTGAAACGACTTGCCAACTGCGCTGTAGCCCTTATGGGAAGTATGTGTTAAGCTTCATAGGGCTTGCGGAACCTCCAAAAATTATTTATTTATGTTGTTATTATGTGAATAAATTGTCAAACGGGTGGGCACCACTGATTTTGTGATCAGCTCGCACTGCATATCTGTATTATATGCTTCGATATCACATAGAAATCAACGTCTAAGGTGCACCAGTCTGAATTAACCTGGATGGGTGTTAGAATTGCGAATTAAATGGTTTCGGATTTATTTGTTTTATTTGAACCGAAAAAATCCGCCGTATATGTGTGTAAAAGCGCACTACTTTCTGCTGAAAATAACTTTAAATGCAACAATATTGCCATTAGGGATTCATGATATCCAAACATACGAGTATGTTATTTAAAAAAAATTAATCCTCCATTTCTTCTTGCAGAATTAAGTTTACAATCCAGCAATAACCCAAAAGACGATTCGCCTGATGCTCTCCACAAGCACCTGGGTCTTGACACACCTTCTACTTCTTCTTCTCGTCGTATACCTCACTCTTCTGCTGAGTCGGAGCCTCCTTTACGTTTCAGTTCTATATCTCCTCGTACCAGGTCTCCTCTTGCCAGGACTCCTGATTATCAGGTACTTGGATATGGAATTGGACAACTTGGGCTTATTCGGCTTATGCCATACAAAAATCCGTACCGACGACTCGAATTTCGAAGATACACTTTTCATCCCAATTCGTCACTTCTACTGCACCCAAAAGATTCAGTCAATGCGCCCTTGCCAACCTCAGAACAAATTGTACTTGCAACATCCCATGGGGACGTTTTTGCAATATTGGAACCTAGTGGTATTCTCAGAGGAATATATAATTGCCAAGGAAATAGGCACCGGGCGACAATTAAAATAGGAAGCGGCGACGTTAAAGACTTGACAGCAGAAGAAGCTGAGGAAGTTCCAGTAGGCTCCCGCCGCAGAATAAGTACGAATTTTAGAGTAGTGGTTGTAAAATACGACACTCTAAATCAATAGACCTATTCATCTGGACCAAAATTCAACATCACGCGTGGGGAGTATAATATTGAAATGCCCGACTATTCTTCTAACTTTAACATGCAACTGCCGACAATTGTAAAATCTCAACCGCTAACATTGGTCAGGATGAAAAGGCCTACGTGACAGTTTCTCGTTCACTAGGAAACGCTTGCGAACTTACATAAGTGCCCGAGAAATTCAAACTCCTAAAGTTTACTAATAACGTTTAACTGATAAAGCAAAATGAAAATATCTTCAAAGAAAATTATGAAAAATGAGTATAACAAAATACATAACATGGATTGTAGTTTCACGAAAAGTTTGAATGCATGGATGATTGACCGTTTGTAATTAACATCTACCTCGTGTGGTCACTGCATTTATCTAATGATGAACGTGCGCTTTGACGCCGAGAATAACTACGTGAACTGAATGATATCGAATTTCGACATTCATACACGATGGTTGCAAATCTGGTTGCACTCGGGAAGAAGGTTTCCTGCAGTTTTCCTATTTCCTGGATAAACGTCCTGGCATATGCGAGAACTGATAATAAAGTCAGATTCAGCCGCGGATTATCACTGGATGTTATTGAATATATACAGTGATTCTAAGATTACCTTAGTGAAGTAAAATTTTCAGACGTCCTTACCTGGTAAAGTAGGCAGGCGTTCTCTCTTTTACCGGGGGTTTTGAAATGCAGAAATAGCATTTCTTGTAAATAAATATGATGATCACTACAAACTATATCATTACATATCTTATCCCGAAACTGGGGGTTACGTCAATCTTATATTACAAAATGTACGAATGGCTTTAGAAAAACATTGCAAGTGAATTAAGTTATTGTAAAATTTTCAAAAAGTCAGTGCGCCGAAGATGCTAGTAAAATTGCTAGTTTGCTTCAATCTAATATGTGAAGGTGGTACAGTTTTCGAAAGTCACGCTGTGATCCTTGATAACACGTTAAGGTTGGTTTTTGGCACTTTTTACTCGAGGTTTCCACAATCATTGTTGTTCACTAATATCCCCTACAAAATTCTTGGTGTTATTGCTGTAGATAACTTTTGGCTAACCTCGATGACTGCTAAATCGCCGCAGTGCCGAGTGTTACTATTAATCCTTCAATCGTATAATTAGAAACAACTTTTATCTGGGTAGCTCAAGTTGCCGGGAAAATCCTCCTTTTTGAAAATAATAATACACCCGTTAAGAAATCATCCTGACTGACTTTGTACCATGTACAAAACACAAGCTGATTTATTGAGGGCTCATATTATTGGATATTTTATAAATTTTAAAGACAAGAATGTATTTATTGTTATTGCAGTCGGAGAAATCCTACTCTGAGCGAAATCAACGGATTGTCAGTAGTTAGCACATGATACTACGTATGATGTATTTGGAAATCGAATCACTATGTCAGTTACTCTATTGGCACAAAAAGTTGGTCATTATTTGCCTTCTGGCCATTCAAGTCAAGCAAGAACAATTCTTGCGTCTGACCGAAGATGAGTTGAAGCAGACTCTAATTATAAAGCAGTTTGAACGTTTAAGTCAGTCAGAGTTTCTAGAAAATTCTCCTGTTCTATTTTAATCTGTAAAGGATATATCTGAATGTGAAATTTTGTTGATTTATTTGTAGAAAAAAAAAGATTTTATTCCATTTTTCACTTCAACTTGTGCGCTGTTCGTTAGTTTTTGGAATTTTTAAATTAAATTTTCAGGGAATGCGCTTAAGGGTATTCGATTGATAGAGTAACAGGAATTCAGAAACCCTCAAATGCGCTCGGTGGCTGCAAATTTATTGAATTCATTCACATTTAATTCAAGCTGGCCAATAATGATTGCATGATTCATGAACCTACGTAACAGTGCTTTGTGGTTGTTGTTTAATAAACACTTTCAACTTTTCATTGGGGAAATTAGATTCACCGGATCCCCAAATAACCTATAATCGCCCAATTCCTCGTTCGGCGAATTTCTGCATTTCCTGTCGCCATAAGCCTTCTCATAATCGCCCAATTTGCAATAAATTGCTTAATTTGGCAACTCTTTAAATAAGGGACCTAAGAGCTACTGCGTCTGTGCATAACTACTCTCTTAATACTCCATTCTCTGCCAATTCCAGGGCTCTGATTGACCGATGCGCTGTAGTGTCACGGGCCATTAATCCTCCGCGAACAGGGATAATGATGGCATCGTATTTTAATTTTGTCTGGTGTATATCATGACCAGTTTGGACAGGATCTGCTATACCAGACTCTGGTGCCAGAACAGCACGCCAAAACGGAACCAGTCGGCAGTTATCTTGCTACTAGGGTTGTTTTTAGACATGCACCTTCAAACGAAAAGAGAAATAAGTTGACATATATCCTGAAGAATGAGAGGGATGTGGCCTACTCTCCGTCCCTGAACTCACAGCAGCGGTTACAAATATCTCCTAGGAACGGAAAATGGCAACCATTAGCAACGTTTAATACAATTTCCTACCAACGGTCAATATCGACACTTAGCAATTGATAATAACACACTCTAGTAAGGGTCAGTAACAAACTTTGGCAATGACCAAGGACAACGGACAATAACAACCTGTAGCAAATAACAATCCATCCCGGTGGGCACAAAATTTAGCGACGTTTTTACGACTTCGTTAGGACATCTTTACGACAACTTTACGACATCCTATGTCCATGTTGGTGAAGTGTCTTTACGATATCGTAAAGACGTCGTATGATCTGAAGATATCTCTACGATATCGTAAAGACACTTTAATGACATGGACATAAGATGTCGTAAAGTTGTCGTGAAGATTTCGTAACGATGTCGTGAAGACGTCGTCAAATTTGATGCCCGCTGGGTTAGCAGCGGCTAATAACATGACCTAGCAATGGACAATAAGAACCTTCAGCAACGAACACTAACATCCTCTAGCAACTATCAGTAATAAACTTTAAAAATGGTCAAGAATGGTCAAAAACAAAGATTAGCAACAATTAGTAACATTTTCTAGAAACGATCAATACAACTCTCTATGAACGGAAAATAATATTCCCTAGCAACGGGCAATAACAAACCTTAGCACCGGTCAATTCAAGTCCCTAGAAATAGTCAAAAAAATCAATAGTCATTAGTTCCCTAGGAACGAACAATAACGTTCCCTAGAAAAAGTTAATAAAAAGCCTCATCAACGATCAGGGTAACGCCTTCCAATTATAATTAGGCATAATCAATGTGATTTTGTTGTCAATGTTATAAATTAAGTTAAATATGAATTAATTTTGAACTTGTCTGTACACATAGAAAAGCCTTGAATCTGCCTTTAACATTTTTAAGGAGTGTAAATAAAGTTTTCATATTTATCAGAAGTAAGAATACGTCTTGCAAAACATTTTATTTTCTTAACTTCATTTCACCACCAGGAAGCAGATAATATTTTTGGTAGCAATCTCATAGTGGTTAGTACATATGTAAGTAGAACATATTTAACATGCGCTTAGTGTTTTAGATCTTGAAATTTAATAAAAATTAGTTCTTTGTCTCAAGCAACATGAGAATTTTGACTTGTGCTCTGCTTTTGATTTTTACGGTGTTTCTTTATGATGTTGGTAAGAAAAATATAATACAGCCACACGAAAAATTCTTTTTATGGGCCTCGAGGTCAGACAATGTTTACTATATGTTTTGGGGTCGCTGAATCCGTATCCGAGGTCCAAAACCCCCCAACACGTCAGGGTTCACCTCCAGATCCAGATCCAGATCTTTTACGAGGTTTTTGAGGTTATCTCAGAACCCTGACATGCCGGAATTTTATGGACCTTGGATTCGGATTGAGCCAAAAAAAAGCCCAAAATAAGCTTACAATTCTGGTGTAATTTCTTTGTTCTAAGTTTGAGTTTTTACATAAGGGTTAGTTTTATTATACGTATTGGTGGTTTTTGAAAATTGGTTGTTCGCGCGTTTGAGAGGCCAAAAAAGCCTAAAATTCTGTCGGATTTGATTTTTTTCTAATTTTTATATAGTGTAGGTGCTGAATTAATTTTAGTCTGTACAGTGTAACTTACCAAAGCTAAACCAAAATAATGTTATCCTCTCTTTCTTGTTGCAGAGTCAAGTTCAAATTCCACGTTTTTACCTGATAGCGACCGTACTTCTCGTTTGCCTCGTAGCCAGCCGCCTTCTTCTTCTTCTGAATTAAATCGTAAACTTAAAATCGACCTGAATCATCCTCCTGCCGAGTCTCCTCCTCGTTCCAGGTCCAAGTCCCCTCGTGTCAGGTCCAATTCTCCTACTGTCATGCGTCCTCCTCCTTCCAGGTTCATAACTTCACCACAAGGTCTTCCTTCTCCTGACGGACTAGGATGTGGATTTGAACAAATTTGAATTTATTCGGATTATTCCCAAAGACAATCCGTACCTGATCTTCGAGCTTCGAAGATACACTTTTCCTACCGATAAAAAACTTGAACTGGCAATGGGAAGGTCTAAGTATATTCCTATGCTAACACAAGAACAAATTGTATTATCAACATACAATGGTGAAGTCTTTGCAATATTGGAAAGTTTGACTGTTTTTGCTGGAATATATAAACAGTATGATCGCACTATGAGACGTGTCAAAATAAATATGGATAGCCGCGATGTTACCCGATTGGAGCGAGAAGAAATCGATTGGACTCCGGTAGGTCCTTATCGACCAATTAAGTTTTATTATAATGTTTTAAATGTGAACTACCCTCGTCTACACCATTATTAAAAAAATCATTTAAATATTATGATTGATGTGAATTCGGATGAAAATGTTTCCTGTAACTCGTAAATACATTCAAAAGTTAGCGTATTGTGGATTCAAGGATTAAATATTTCATCAATGTCGCAGCCAGTCGCATTGATGTGAGCTTATGGCATGAATTTCAATCCTATATTTGCTTGGACAGTTTATCCATTCTTTTATCGCCAGGCCTTTGGTGATTTCAAATATCTACCATTAAAAAAATAGATTTGTCAACATATCGAACCTTCAAATAAATTATGGCTATTCTCACATACTGCGTGACCTACGCCAATAATAAATATCTATAAAGGAATTGATAAATTAAAAATCCTTTGTATTTCGAGATTCGGCTCTCTGTAGTTAATCGATAAAGACAGAGGAAAAAGATGAGAGGAGAAAAGAGAGAGAGAAACATTTTTCTATCTGGGGACAATGAACTTTCCGGATGGAGCAACCACCTTCTAGATGCCGATCTGACCTTTCTTCCCAGTGGGATGCAGCAGTACATGGAGAATAATAAACCTTGCGACGGTGTACTTATTACTGATTACATGTGTCCAGAGGACATGAACCTTTGTTCCTCCCAATGATAGTAGAAAGTTTTTGGACAAGACGTCGAAGAGTTGGATACAGATCTTCGCCCACCCTGATATAAAAGGATGCACCTTTGTACCAGCAGTGAGTTGTAGTTTCGGGTTGTCGTGCGCTACCTGTTATTCCCAATATCTTTGCTCGTGATTGAAATCCGAATTCCGGACCTTGTAAAGGCCCGTCAACCCTTCAGTGTCAAGTTCCAGGTGAAGTCCAGCGTGAAGTGTTTCTGGGTCGGAGTGCGGTTTTCATATTCTCCAGATTTTTTCTCGCGATTTCCGCCAACCCTTCAGCGTCAAATTCTAATCACTTCAAGCAGTCAGTCAGTTCAGTCACTTCCTGATTGGAGTCCAGTGCCCCTGAGTACTCTAACGTCTTGTCGGAATTTTCTAGACCTTTTCTCCTTGAAGGCTGGTCAACCCCCCAGTTGCTGACTCAATTCCGCAGTACCAAAAAGCAACCAAACTTCCAGTTGCAAAGTTCCGGTACCAAAATCAACTCTAGTTCCAGTTCCAAAATCAACTAAGGTTTCCAGTACCAAAATCAATTAAGGTTCCAGTTGCAAAATCAACTCTAGTTCCAGTTTTAGTATCAACTAAAGTTTCCAGTACCAAAATCAACCCGGTTTCCAGTGGTTATAATTCTGTACAGTTAAAAATCTAAGTTCAGTGTCAAGTTCCAAAATACTGATAAGGATTACAATCAGGGATGAACAGGCAGAAAATACCTTAAATCAACTCTCTGTCTCTCTGAAAAATTCATTCTCTCCTTAAAATCATATTCAACGTCCATCCAATTTCTTCTGAGCCGTTTCTCTCCAACATTCGTAAATCTTTCCCTACTCCTGATTTATTAATTGAATAAATAACTCTGTTATCCTGAGTGGTAAGGCAATTCGGTAGCTTAACAGTAATTATGGTTTAAATAATAAAATATTATCATCTTAGCGATTCACTAATCGATGACTACTTTAGTGATTGCAGCTATTAGTCAGTTAGTAAGCCTTTGTTTTTGATTGCTTGCCCAATAAGAATATGGACGTGACATTTGTCGGATACGTATTTTATTGGATTTCTTATCTTAAAAGTAAATAAAGTAAGGAGAAATAGACTATGTGTCTAAATAGTCATTGTGTTTCTATCTAGAAGCAAAAACCTGTAAAAACGGTCTGCTGAAGGAGGTGACGCGACCTATTGACAAGTTTCGCAACATTACGTGTACATTGTTTCAATAAAGACAAAAACGTTTCAGAACCTTGTTCTTTTGTAAAATTTCTATTCGCCGAGATTATTATTTGTATGACCTTCCTTTAATAAATATATGTGCAGCCCTGAATAAGTTTATACATTTTTTCACAAATCAATTAGTGACTTTTGACTATCGAATTATAAATATTAAAGCTAGTCGTATTATTAATTTTTAACTATTTTTTGTAGCTCACTTTTATCGAATTAAGTTAGTAAATTTCCATTAGGCATTAATCAACTTTCACATTTAAAGATTATATTACAAAAAATGTTATTTGACAGAAAAATGATTCAGAGAATTTAAACAAATTCAAAGAATTTATGAAGAATTCAACCAAAATTAAAACATACAATATAATTCTAAAGGAATATCCTGTTTTAATTTTTCTACATTTTTTCAACTTTTTTGGGTTCTTTTGAATTTCTATGAATTCTACTTAATTCATTTAATTATTTCAACTATTTTGCGTTCAAAAATTATTGCATTACCTCAAATTAGCCATAAATTAGTCCATGAAAAAATAAAAAAAGAAGAATCGCGCAGAAAAGGAGAAAATAGGGAAATAGCGGAAAGTGTGTGAAGTCTGCAAGGACTCTTTCAGAAATGTTTCAAGCTTTGATGATGAATAAAAATTTATTTCAAACTCCGAAAATAATCTATTGTTTAGATTTTTATTTTCCCACTTCAATTTTCGCAAGATTTTGGACTTCTGGGGTCATCTGATTGTAATAAAGGTATCATCGTTGATTCAGCGTTATCATAGATGTTAACTTTCGTTGCAGTCGCTGATCTATGTTTGTTATATTTTGCGTATTTGTAGTGAAATTTTACTAACCCAATTCGAGGAAAGTGAGCTGCGAAAGATTAGTGGAAACTTTATAATACGATTAGCTACAATATTTATTAAATGGATAATGGGATGCTGCCAATTCCCTAGCGATAATAAAGGCTCTTATTCATGGCTGTAAACATTTATTAAAGGAAAATTATACAAATGGAAATATCTGAAAATAGAATTTCGATAAAAGAACGCAATTGTGTAACATGTTTATCTTTATTGGAATAATAAGGAAAGGATTGACTGGGCATTGATGAAAGCCTAAGGCCTCGAGAACCACAAAACGTTGACATTTTAATGAAATTACCAGTTACATAAAAGAGTGTTATCCAAATTTAGATCATATACGGATGAGTGTGTTTCATATCCAGAGGAGTGTGGTTTACATTAACTACAATATAATTGTATATGATTGG
>CAKNWT010331957.1:0-19973 GCA_932066315.1 Andricus coriarius
GATAAAAAAATTATTTTAATTTATTTCAACTTCGCCCAACCGCAAGATATAAAATAATATTCCAAAAATGTTGAAATATTACAAAAGATTTCACAGAAACCCGTGCGGAAATTGTCCCGGTTGGCCCTACTACAACAAGATTTCTGGTAGGATCAAGGGCAGGCTACCCCTGGTTAGATTGCATGGTCGGGAGCCGATGGGCACTGGTCAGGATACTTGTTTTGTAGAAATTACACATTTTTTTAAGAGCCGTGGCATTATGAAAAACTTACTTACGAATTTATTAGATTAGTAAAACAGAATTCAGCTTTTTTAAATTCTTAAAAAAAAAAACATTTAATTCTCCCCAATGTTTTAACTTATTAAATAAAACTGCTATCGATTCCACTGCAATGTCTATTAGCAGGTTTCCAAAATTAAACAAAGGCTAGGAGATTCTAGCATCAGTAGTTGCAACTGAAGCTGAATCTACGGAAAAATCGTAACATTGCCATGTTTGATATCCAATTATTCATTAATGGACAAACAAGTATAATATGTAATCAGATTTTGACTTTGACTGGTCATTAAAGAACGCTGATTAGCATTAGCGCATCAGAGTGGCAAAAGAATGCTCCCGCGAGCTGTCCGCTCTGCTAAGGCACATCTGTCCCGTTTCTCGGGATTTCTCGTTCGTCGAAAAAACCACTATGCCGTCATAATTTTAAACGACGTAAATATACAAATGGCCATTATATAAATATAGTATGGGAAGTGGGACATTATATTCGCTCCACAGGCCTCAGAAATGGCTGTATTCATGCAGGTATTATATAAAATATAATAAAAATGATATATATATATATATATTTTTTGTTCGTATATTCACCAATAGAATTAAAGCTGACCGCCAGCGTGAAAACGAAAGCACAGAAGATCCTCATTTTCTTAATTTTGAGGAAAAACTGACAATTACTTCAGCGAATAAGTGGATCAACAAATGTAACTAATCATTTGTTCTGTTGCATCATCAGAGTACAAATATGCACGTAAGTAGTCGTTATCTCACATATATGTGAAATGACGCCGCTATTAGTTTCAACATTGTCCTTCGGAGATATAATAATTGAAGTTTAATCTCAAAGGTAATGGTTTCAATTGGTTATAAACTATGTATGAAACATATAAAGTTGTTAAAAAGAAAAGTTCCTTGAATCATTTGAAACTACAGAGAAAGGTTAATGCGAAGTAAAGAACAAACAATAACATGATCAAATACGTGTGTTTTATTTGGCATTCTCCAAATCAAATCAAATATTCTAAACAAAAAAGAATAAAATCTTGCAGTTTTCAAAATTTTTAGTATATAAAAAGCATATAAAAAAGTATACACGTAATAAGTGTGAGGCGAGGACAATGTCATACTGTAACACATAAGATTTGAAAAGAAATGTACTTCAGTTTACTTTTAAAATAAAACCACTATAGACTTCATTTTAGTCAAAATCCTGTTTTAATATAAACTAATTTGAAAAAATCGTCAAAAAATAATTTTACTATTTCAAGATCTACGTGTTCGATTAAAAACCAATCATTTTCAGTTGACATTTTAACAATTTTGTTCTCAATTTATATATTTTGTTTTACATTCTCCTTTTTTGGTGGTAAATTAATGTTTTTAATGAAAAATTTGAATACACGCTCAAAAGTGTAACTACTTTGATGAAACTTTATTTCATCACTTGTTTAGAAAGTTCTAGTTTTTACGAATCTCTGACACCATGTGTGTCGATAACTATTCAGTATTACTTTATCTCAGAACTGATGCCCTAATATTTGTCATGAATAGTTGTTTTACATATCAATTTCGTTGAGACAAAAAAATACTGAGTATTAAGCGATATAGCGAAAAATATTCGAAAAAACTTTGATTTTCTACATCATTTCTAGAATAAGAAGCAAGTGATCACGGTGTATTTAAAGACTGAAAAAGTTTGACTTAAATGGATTCAAAATCTGCTAACGCAATAAGTTTCTATACCGTTTGGACATTGAAAATCAGCTGGATTTAAAATCCTAGATGCTCCCTTTCGCAAGTTATATGCATTTTTAGATTTTTACATAACAACCTGTACTACAAAGCTTGCGTAATCGAATTTATTGAGTACAGCGCTTTTTCAAGTTTACCGTTTTTCTAAAATATATCGAAAATAAGTTTGCGTTGCTTATTTTTTACACTTTGAAAATTTAGTTACCACTTTTAGCCAAGCTCAGTACCAACGACCAGTACGTAGCGGATGAATGGTCCCATTTTGTATTTTGTATTTTTTTTTTAATTTTGTTGTATTTTTTATATATTATATATTGAATGGTACACAATAAATTATATATTTAATAGTATGGATAAATTTAAATACGTGTTTTTTAATAATATTTAAAAATATTGATTAGTTAATAATGTTTAAAATGATAAGTGAAGCGAAGAAAATTCTGTTACTGCTTTTCATAGCAGTAAGGAGTATGATTTGTGCTGTATACATGCTACCTTGTAACGTGCCCAGAATTTTAAAAAATCACGATATTTGGCTTTGCTCTGACCAATACCATAATCCATTATTGCTTTTTATGATTCGTAAACTTTCTTTTACGTGAGTAAGAATTACGTGAGTTTTTAGTGTTACGGAAAGTTTATCGATGCTTTTCAGAGCTTTGTCTAATTCATTGATGTAAGCATCAGGTAAAAGTCCAACTTTTCCAGAGATAGAACAAAAATGAACAATTTTATTCATTGCATTATAAACAGTAACATAGAGTATAATTTTGAAAATTCCCACCACTTGAGATATTTCCGAATCTATTAGTTTTTCAGCTTCTTTTAATAGTGTTCTACACGCATTTCCTTCAAATGAGTCTCCATGGTAGTTTTTTGAAATAAGAATAAGCTTTTTATAGCACAACAAATCTTTGTCTTGACTATCCAATTAAACAGTTATTTGCAATTAAAAAAATATCGAGATATGCGAGCAGATTCTGAAAAATATTGTCTTGCAGGTAAAAATAAGAAGTATAGTAAAGAGTATCATAGTAAAATTAATCTTCAAGATAAAGCTTTGCTGTGGCCTAAAAAGCAAAATCTTATCTAAAAAAAACTACCACGGAGACGCATTTTAAGGGAGTTCGTGTAGAACGCTATTAAAAGAAGCTGACAAACTAATAGATGTGGAAATATATCAAGAGATAGGAAGTTTCAAAATTATACCATATGTTACTGCTTATAAAGCAATGAATAACATTTTTCATTGTTGTTTTACCTCTGCAAAGGTTGGACTTTTACATGATGCTTACATCAATGCATTAGATGAAGCTCTCAAAAGCATCGATAAACTTTCCGAAACATTAAAAGTTCACGTAATTCTTTCTCACGTAAAAGAGAATTTACGTTTCATAGAAAACAATAATGGAATAGGGTATTAGTCAGAGCAAAGTTGAAAAGCGTGATTTTTTACAATTCTGGGCACGTTACAAGGTAACATCTATACAGCAAAAATCATACTCCTTACAGCTCTTAAAATCAGTAATAGAATTTTCTTCGCTTCACTTATAATTTTAAACATTACTAACTAATTTAAATTTCTAAATATTGTTCAAAAACACTTATTTGAATTTATCCATATCATTAAATATACAATTTATTATATATACCTTTCAATACATAATATATAAAAAATACAAAGAATACAAAAACAGTTAAAAAGGAAGAAAAAACAAAAAAAAATACAAAATGGTACCATTCAGCCACTACGTCCTCGTCGTTGGTCCTAGGATTGGCAAGTTGTAACTAAATTTTCCAAGTGTAAAAACTAATCAGCGAATACTTATCTTTGATATATTTTGGAAAAACGGTAAACGTAAATAAGCGTTGTACTTGATAAACTCGATTACGCAAGCTTTGTAGTGCAGGTTGTTATGTAAAAATCTAAAAATGCGCATAACTCGTGAAAGGGAGCAGCTAGGATTTTAAATCCAGCTGATTTTTAATGTTCAAAGATATAGAAACTTTTGGCGTTAACCGATTTTGAATCCATTTTAGTCAAACGTTTTCATTCTTCAAGCACACCGTGTGATAATCATTTTTTAAACAAATTGCCAAATATCATAAACAAACCAATATTACTCATAACATTCTTAAATTGTGTAATCAATTCCAGAAAATGATGACTTTTAACGATTTCCTGAACAAAATATTTGTTTCAAAGCCTAATAATTGTTTAGACAATTTTAAATTAGGTAATTATACTTCAAAACTTCTAACTTTATGAATAAAAAGAATTAATGTCTAAAAAAATGTAAAACAAAAATTTGTAGCATGAATTCTACACAAAACTGCTGTTTTTCATTTTTTGGGACATTTTCCAGGCCCAAAGATTAAAGTTATTCGGTGGAAATCACTCTTTCAACATTCATTAGGGGTTAACTAAACATCATCATTGGATGCCAATAATACAATATGTCCTCGGTTTGGCACGGACACATGTGTGTGGCGTTCCACTAGCAAAGGAATTGGTTTATCGTCAGGTAAAACAACTGTTCGAAATTCGAATCGCCGGTTCCGATTTATGCGGAGAATAAGCCGAACAAGTCCAAGTTGTTCTGTTGCATACCCCTGTCATTTTTATATAATTTTAGTCACATTTTGGGTTAGACGTTATTACAATGTCAAGGAACTGTATTAAAAAACGATGCCTCATTTCAGAACCTATTGTACAGGATTAAGAATGAAAAGGTGTGAACGCTCTCATACAGTATTAGAAATATCGTGAATCGCTATCTGAATAGCCGCTTTAAGTTGCTTTACCTTTTGGGTTGATCGGCGCAACAAATGTCTTTAAAGAAATTCCACATAAAAATTTGCATGGATTGAGATCTGCTGATTAGGGAGGCCATTCTACACCAGCGCCTGCAAATTTGGGGTACCTTAGTCCCATAACATGATGTACGTATACTTTAAACATTTATTCAAAGAATTTGTGGGTTTGATGCGAAGATTCTTCATCTTGCATAAAATATTGATTCTTTACTAAACCCATTTCCTTCCCATGAGGGAGAAGTTTGGTTTGAGAAGTTTCTGAATTATCCACGTTTTCAAACCGCCTTAGTTAGAAAACACTATATTTGTGAAGGTGTCTTTCTGTAGTCTGCCTGTGGCCTGTCTGTAGTCTGTCTTTAGTCTGTAGTCTCTACTCTGTAGGAACGATAACTTTCGTAAAAATTGTCTGACTGGATTGAGCTTTGGCACAATTTATTAAGGCCTGAAAAAAAAACAAGTTTTTTAGCCAGATATCTTGTATGAAAATTCAAAAAGTTTAAGCATCTTCTAAATTTTTTATAACATTTTTTTTAAGAATTAAAAATTTAGTGTACAGCTATTTGTAGTACTCAGAATTAAGAACAATTTATTTCTGAAATTTTTTTCGATAGAAAACAAATTATCAGAGTTACAGCTTTATCAAAATTAAAAAAAAAACGACAGTGAAAATCAACAATAAAAAAACATTTTTTTTAAAAGTCTCACAATATTATCTTAACCATTTTTTCGAAAAATCGAAAATTCAAATGTTGATCGCACAAAAAATGACTACAATTAAAAAATTCCATTTTTCGTATAAAACCGTAAAAATAAAAAAATAAAATTTCTGGACAAACGACTCAAGCTATGAGAAAAATAAATTGACAAAAGTTTTTTACTCAAGAAAAAGATTAAAATTTATGATTGATCATTTTTTTATAAGACGACGAGTATTGTTTTTAATCGCGAAAGACGAAATTACATATTACCAAATTGAATTTTTGGACAAACAGACACAAGGTACAATAGAATATTTTATTTAAAATTTAACATTATTTGACTTTAAAAACCTTCCCAAATGAACAATTCTGTTTTTATTCTGTAAGTTTTCAATCAACTGTTTGTTGAAAACAAGGTTATTTTTTTGATAAATTATCGCCAACCCATCATCAGACAAAAAGCAATATGTGCAGACTGTTAAGATCTTCAGAAAATGTAAAAAATTGAAATCCACGATAATATTAAAATTACTAAAATAAGAATTTGCTCAATTATATTTTGCTAGAAAGCGAAAATAGGTGTTTATTGAAGATTCTAAATTAATTATTTTGTTCATGAATAGGCAGGCTAAAAGGAAAGGAGGTCCAAGTCTCAGCTGGCATTTTCGATTTTCTTATTCGCTTTGAGATAAGAATGAACCACGTGAATAGATAAATAAATCGAATAATATTCAGAGGTCGCTGATCGCTAGTGTGTCTGTTTCCACAGAAAAGTCAATATTTCTCAAAAACGGCAGATCATAATGCAAAACTAAGCACAATAAAAATCATAGGTCTAACAGAAGTGAGTATTTTTTATTCACAGTTTTTTTCACTTCTACAGAATTAAAGAGATATGCGAAGAAAATTGTTATAAAGAAGGGTTATTTGTCTATTCCTCCTACTGAGAGATATATAATACATTTAAATTATTTTTATGTTCTTATTGGTATATTCTGTTTGAGGGCAAAATGGCTTTACGCCCTTGATACACACCATACTTTTTGTCCCCCTCCTTGAAAACAAGCATGTGAAGGTGAAAGGAAGAACTAGCGTCCTTTGCAGAAGGGAGACTGTCGGGTCTAGCAATACAATTTTTTCAAAGATAAAGATCAACTCCTCCATATTCTCACTTGCGGCGGACAGTGTATGTGTAGCGGGTGTAAAGTTTTATGTAGCGGGTGTAAAGTTTTTGTTGGCCCGGCGACGGAGTGCGCATGAGCAAACGTCACTGGGCTGCAAGCCGCCACTTTACGCCTGCTTTGCGTGCATGCAATGGCACGTTTTCAAGGAGGGTCGGACGAAAAAAAAAATTATACAACCCAATTTTTTCAAAAAAGTCATTTTAAATGTTTGCATGAATTGCTTCCCAAAAATCTGAAAATAATCTAGATTCGTAATACGGAGAAATGAATAAATGGAATAGATTATGAATGCTTCTTTATAACAAATTTCTTCGCATACCTCCTTGAATGTGAATAACTAAATAAAAAAATGTGAACCAAATTTAAAATTATTTTGATGAGCCGCATTTTTTTATTGAAGTACGTAAAAGTGCAAGTAAAAATAAATGTGAAAAAGTTACATAGTCGCATCCGTATTTTTCATTTTCTGTGTTTTGAGTACCATATTTTTGCAGTGTTTCGTAATGTGAGCCATACTACAAATACTGGTTGTCCGTCCTTTTCTGATTAAGCTTCTTCAAATGATTTTAAATCTGTTCTATAGAAAAAATTGCCTCTCCGCATCCACCGAATTAAACAAAAAGGATCACATGAAATTAAATATCGAACGTTTTGTCAATGTCAGCGACAATAAAAGTGTCAAGAGAGCTTTACTTTGGCTTTCAAACCTCGGGCCATCATCTATTTCCTTAGCAAAAATTTTATCCTTGTGGTTCATAGAAGAATTATTATCATTATTATTATCTCCAGTAATGAATCCATTACATACTCAATAAATTTAAATGACTGAAAATTTTACTTACTAACTTATATACCGAATTGTTATATAATTTTAATGATTTGATAAACAAATCAATCCTTTTCTTCGACCGACGATGTTTAAGAATGTTAATTTGTAAATTTTGTATGTCTTACGGTCCACATAAAAATTAAATAAAAAATGAGCCAAAAACAACTTTCCCACTCAAAATTTATTCATTAAAGACTCCTTTCTCCATCCTTTACGTACGTTTCGGTACAATTGCGTACCTTTTTCAAAAGGCTTTTAAACCTGAGATAAGATTGATTTCGAAGAGTAAACGTAGACATTTAGTTTGAAAATTAAATTTAGTTTTTTGAAATTTAGAGATCAAATTATAGTTTAAATTTATTTACATTTTGTTGAATATGTGTTGGAAGTAAGGCATTATTTCTGCACCTTATTAAGAAAGTGCGCTGTTCTTTAAGAATAACTAATTTTCTATTAGCGTGTATCCAATCTCCAATTTGTTGTCTTGTGACAGCACCATACATCTCAAAGATGTAGGATAAATAACCCATAGTATCCAAAACGTTGTTGACTTGTTGTATTGTAATGATTTGATAAACAAAACAATCCTTTTCCTTTTAATAATGTTAGGATAATATTCTATCATTTCAAAAATGGAATGGTGAAAAATCACAAATTTATTTTACCTACGAAAGTCATGAGGTAAAAATATTTTCGAGTTCTTTGACAAATTCGGTAATTAAACAATTAGTCAACTTTCCTTGTCGATTGTTTTCGAAATCCAATCTATATTTGTGAAATTATTTCCAACCTTGAATAAGTAGGGTCAAATAGAAAGTTATGTAAATAACTCAAGTGTTTTCACATAACCTGTTTGAACAACATTTATCCCTCTTTGGGCCAAAGAAAAGTGGCTTTTTCAGATACCAAATTCGCATGAAGAGGTCCGCTACTAATACTTGGAGGTTCTTCTGACCAATCAGATTTCATTTCCATTGTATAAGAGGTAAATTATAAATGTATAAAATATAATAAAACATAACTAAATTCATAAATTAAAATAAGCAATGTTTAATACCATTCCGATCAGTGTTCTTTTTGGTCAATTTCGTTGGTAATATAACAGAGTTTGTACATTTCGGTTATTAATCAATAATTGGGAAACCAAACTCGATGGTTGGCTTTAAAATTGCGGAAGATTGATGTTTTTCATTACATTCTGGATATTTCTTCCCCAGTTTTCAGCGTCTTTGTAACTAAGTGCATCTGCAAATATAAATAAGAATTGTAAAGCTTTATTCCAAAAAGCCATTACCTAAATTGTAGCTTCTATTGTTAAGATATTTCTCAAAGAAGTAATGCTCTTTATTATTTATTGATGAAACATGTGATCTCTCTGATGTGTATATATTTACTCGTACATTTTCTAGGATATTACACCATCACAAATCACCAAAAAATTGCATCACAATTGTTTGTTTTTTTAACAAAATATTATGAAATGTATTTCAAAACTTCTTCAAAATTTAACATACTTGCTCTTAAAATGAGACTAAAAAGAATAATCGCTATCAAGTGTCGCAGGATCATGTGAAAAACCTGCTTATTTCAAAATCATATAATGGAAAATGATTAAAAATCTATTTTAAATTTTGAATTCAAACTTTTACTTCTTTCTTGATTCGCTTGAAGATCCAGCAGTGTTATGAATGAATTGCAAAGTCTATAAATCAGATGCAAATGTAGGCCAAGAACATTATCTCTCCTATCTTATTTTCTCCAAGTTTATTATGCATGTCATTGTGTCATGAATTTGGTTCCAAATACGTTTTTAAATTTCATCGCATTGAAAATTTAGTGATATTATCAGTGGAACTCTCCGGAAGATTCTTCCTTCTACGTTAATTTTCCAATAAAAAATTTCTATTCTTAATGCATACATTTTCTCAAATTGAAAGCGTTTGTAAATGTAAGTTCTTTGAAGTTTGAAAAATTTCAAATAAAGATTTTTAAATTATGAATATTTAAAAGTTAATAATATATTACTGTGGAAGCCTTCCTAAAAAATAATTCTATTTTTATGCTGTAGGTTTTAAAATAATTGTTTGTTGAGAACATGGGTCTGTTAGACATGTGTCATCTCCTACGCATCAGCAAATAAGAAGCTCTAATAATGTTTGTTTCCGAAGCACTCTAATATGCCTGCTTATAATTTTTATGTTTTCTCTAGGATTCCAATTTCAAAGTTTGGAATTCTTTTCATTTTCAATCTTTCAATTCTAACTATTCACAATTTTAAAATGTGCAATATTTTTAGTACTTTCTGAATTACTATATTTTTACGTTATATACTTTTTTATTCCTCCGTTTTTGGGAGTTTGCTATCTCAAATCGCAAAATGTAAGCTGGCTCCTGATTTGATAATGTAAAATTCTAAAGCCCTAATATTCAAAATTATTCAATTTGTAGTCCTGGGATATGAAAAATTACCGAAAATTTAGGGAATATTCCCTAATGTTTCGTAGGGCAAATTCCGCAAAATTTGAAAATTTTCCGAAAAATCAGGGAATTCCCCCTGATGTTTCATATGAAAAATTCCGCAAAATTTGTAAATTTACCGAAAAATTAGGGCATTTTCCCTAATATTTTGCAGGGAAAATTCCGCCAAATTTGTAAATTTACCGAATAATTGGGGAATTTTCCCTAATGTTTCCTAGGGAAAATTTCGCAAAATTTGGAAATTTACCTAAAACTCAGGGAATTTTTTGTAATGTTTTGTAGGGATAATTCCCGAAAATTATTTATAGAGAAAATCCCCGAAAATCCTTGAAATGTTTGAAAATTACCTATAATACCTCCGTTGTATGAGACCTAAGTAAAAGATCGAAATAAAAAGTTAACATTTTATTTTTAATTATTTATTTATATAACTATTACCTTGTTATATTGCATTGCAATATAAAACTAAACAAATGATGAGCTTTGAAAATATTGCCCCCTCAAAGAACATCTTGGAATTTTCTAAATTTAACCATTTTTTTAATTAAACCTAATGTTGTTGATGTGTTTACGGGGTTTCCAATTTTATCTTTATTCACTTTAGTGTGCCCCTTTAAAGGATTGATATTAAGTAGCATCCTGAAACAAATATAATAACAAAATAGATGAATATTTTAACCAATGCTTGCAAAAATGTTCTATCTCACCTATGCATTTGTACCTTCGATTCGGTCACAATAAATATTCTCATTGCAGTCCTTTGCTACTTCTTGGACCCACCAGAAGTACTTAAAAAGCCAAAAAAAAACACCGTTCCTCTTGCCCATCTGCACTCGACGTTTATGTCAAATTCGAACGGACCGGACGGCATTGATTGACGGCATCATTGTACCTGATTTGACTAATTTAATATGTTCACCCAAACAGATCTACAAACGGTCGTAAGACACTTTCGGATCTCCAGTCGACGGAAGACAAAACGCGAATTCAGGTCGCATAACGACGTACAGACATGTAGCCATTTAAATTCAAAACGAGCAGCGATCATTTCCTACCGTAAAGGATGTGTCGATTCTGCAAATCAGCTTAGTACACCCAGAATATTAAAGGTGAACCGGGCCCTGTTCAGTTCTCTACGAAGTGCGACGGTCCAGGGAAAGGTGTAAACCTTACAAGGTACAGCCTATCCCTGAAACGAGAAACCTAATCCTTGCCGGCTCCTTCCTTCTCATTGGCGAATAAAGTGTGGCGGTTGCTATAAGTTAGTGTAACTCGAGTATGAAATCACTTCTATTTTCTTGCTTTCTTTGGAATTTCACCATCTATTCTCTATTTCATTGCCCTTTAATTTGACTAAATTGAAATTAAAACTACAGTCAAGGCATCAGTTATTCAAAAGAAAATGCTTTTCATTATTGAGATTCAACGTTAAAAGAGCAGCCAAAAAGGGAAATATCTTGAAATTATAAAATGTTGATTACGACCCCACAAAACTGAAAAATAAGTCAAATTAATTTGGCAGCTTGAACCTTCGGTACATTAGAGTAGTTAGAGCTCTTTCACGGGTTACTTATGTTGAAAACTATTATCTCGTATGTAATAAGCTGACGGCGGCAATGGTCAGATAGGGTTCCACCCCCTTTTCACCCCTCTCACGTTACAGTTTACTCAAAATTTAAAGAAAAAATCAACTCTTGAAAATATAAATTTCTGAGCCTATGCATGTTTTCTTCCAAAAATTGATATTCTAAATTACGCTCAATAAAAGTGAATCCAAATTCTAGCTGTTTTTCGCCTTTCCTTTTGATTCACTGTTTAACCGAAATTCATGCTATTATTTCTTGAAGAAATGACAACTGTGGGTTAATTGATTTCATTATTTAATTTTCTTGCGACATTTATTTCCGACTATTAGAATCGTGTGCCATAAATAGTGAATTACTGAATTGCTTTTAGTGCCTTCGGTCACCTACAAATAAATTTTACTATTATTTGGAGGCCTATAATCCTTTAATAGTCAAATTCAGTGACTTATAGTAATGCCTCATTCGGCCTACCGGGTGGTACATTGCTGAACCTCGATTCAGGGCGAAGAATTTTGTCATTTCTCTTAAAAATCACACTAGGACAAGCTACAGATCACATTCCTGATTTTGAAGAAATTAACATCCCCTGGAAAGAGTTCTTGCAGGACATAGTGATTGGAGCTGTCTACATACCGTGAGATAGTCGTGCTCCTTTTATCAAGATAGTGCCCAGTGAATTAGCAGGCGTGGAGAGGGAAGGTGTAAGGGGTAAGAAATTGAATACTGTAGATGAATCTGTTTAATATTTAAAGAAGCATTTTGCACCTGCGAAGATATTTCAACGGCATTTTCAGGTAATCATAAAATATATGAAAACAAAGAATGAAATGGCTAGTGATTGTTATGATAGAATGCAGGTGCTGTTGAGAAGGGCAAAGATGCTTTTCGAGAAAAACACACAGACGATCACGTTAAAGGTACATACAATTCAATGCAACTTGAGAAAAGACCTTTGTGGATATGACTCGCTTAAAGGAATTAGCGGAAGCATTAATATATGCTTAACATGTCGACGAAGTGATGAAGTATAACTCCAGTTCAGAGATATCGTTCCCCACCTATAGGGTGAAACAACAATCCTCCTTGGATGTGATAAATAAAACGGATAGGGCGAAAGGAGCCAGACCTACTAGCCCATGCCCTCACTATAAGTAAACGTGTTTTCACCCCGAGGAGAAATGTATTCTCAAGGTATCTGATATGAAGAATGAGCTGTTAAATTCAGCATACTCTTCGCCAACGTTCTAGCAAATCCCTGGATACCATCATAGCTATCCCTGCCCGCCTTTCCCGTATCCAGAGTATCATTTGCTATACCAATATTACCCATACATGCTGTATGCGGATTCGAAAACAAGGAAAAAATACGTCAATTTGTCACATAGCATCGCCGTTGCCTTCTGGCAGCATGACGCCTCGACAAACTCCAAGTCTTAGGAGCGTCTACGAACTCCAAATGATCTGTTGAATTCCACAGGTTGTTCCGAACCTGGAACCAACTATAAGATTCCCCTTTTTTCATGCTGATTGCCACGGTATTCCGCAATTCGAAGGCATATCTCCTGGTCGATCCAGGATCAGGAGTCAATATTCTAGGCTAACCCTGTCTCCGATAGAAACAAGTCGAATGTCCTTCAAACACAATACAATTGTCACGGTCTACAATCCAGTCACACTAATTCCGTTTGTCGACGAAGAATCCAAGAAACGAAAAACCAGGTTAAAATCAGAAATTAAATCGTTTGTTCCCATATTGAGGATTCAACCTAGAACTTGTGAAACAATCGCGCTAGATGTATCAAATACCGAAGTATAAGAGGGTTACCTACGCCGTGTCAAGACTCTGGACGGAATATATGTTTGGTAAAGCTACAGTCACAAATCAAAACGAAAAGTGTCATGTATTAGACATCAACATTACTGAAGAGGTAGTTCAGCTAGCCCTTTCCCCTGAAGAAATCATCCCCTTTGAATACCACAATATTCAAGCGGAAATATCTCTCAATTCAGAGACAAAAGAGTCGGCTGAAGATGTAGCTAAGAAGGTGCAAACCTGCTCGGAGTGCGTGTATAATAGGTTATACCTCTCTCATTAATATGATAAAGATACAGAATACGTTGCCCAATGGAAAAAAAATTCACCAGTTCAATTCCATTTGAATGTCAAGAAACTAATAGCAATTTACTTGACTCGACACCAAATAACCATGACTGAAAATATCGTGATACAGAGAAAACTATATTGACTAGCTCAAAATTCGGTCGAAGATGTACTGCAAGCAGTCGAAAAACAACTCAAGAGTGGAATAATCGGACCATCAAAATCACCCTATAATTCACAACTAATGATAATCCCTAAGAAACCTGATGCCTCAGGATACAAAGGTACCGGCTTGTCATCGATTATAGTGCGCTCAATGAAAAACTCATAGGGTATGTATACACCTTGCCAAATATCACAGAAGTACTGTACAATCTAGGGCATCAAAAGTGCCCAGTCAACTTTTCCACGTTCGATGGACGATGTATGGAAAGGAATGCATGGCACGATGGCCTCCATATATCTTGACGACATAACGCTGCTCTCAGGAACGCTTGAGAAACACCAAACGATGGCGAAACACCTTTCCACACGCTTGCGGCCAGCAAACCTGAAGTTGCAGGTAGATAAGTGTGACATCTTACGAAAATAATTGGCATACATAGATCACATAAATCCTGTTCATAAGGCCTATTCCACTTTTTTTGGTGTTGCAAAATTTTTTAATTATAACAAATTATGCCGACATGCTTCAACCTATAATTTAAGGTCCTTTTCAAGGCTTATTCTATTATAAAGAGAGAACAGAAAAACCGCTTAGGACTTTGTTGAGTTTTTTAAAATTATTTTCAAAATTTTTCTGTATCTTGTAAAAAAATTTTTATTATAAAAGTTTGAAGTAAAGTGAAAAGTGAAATTTTTTTTTCAATTTTCTATAACGTATCCATTACGGTATAACATTAAAAATCTTCTAGAAAAATTTCCTGCAGTCAAACCCAACACATCAAAGATAAGAGCAATAAAAAATTTCCACACTCCTTGCAATGTAAGAGCTGTCTGTCAATTCTTGACCTCATCCATAAAATCCGCAACTTCCTTTGTCGAGAGCCTTTCCTTCAATATTCGTATTTCAAAAAAAAAATTATACTCACCACAGAAGCCCCAGAGTGCGATGTGGGAGCCATCCTATCACAAAAAGGACGGGATGGACATGCCTATCACCTATCACGCAAAGGCAATGAGCAATTGTAAAATAAGCTACATATGACAAGGGAGAAGCCTTTTGGTACTACATGGAGTAAAAAATGTCCGGCCCTACCTTTAAGGAAGGAAATTCATATAAGCATTTGGTCATCAGCCCGTTCATCAGATGCTCTATGTTGAAGACCCGGGCACCAGACTTCTTAAGTGGCGAATAAAATTGAAAAACTACGATTTTGTTTTCGAATATAAGATAAATAAATTATATCGCCGGGTCAAAACCCTGTCTCAAAATCCAGTGCTCAAAGAACTATCCAACGGTGACTTACTTAGAATCCAGTCCGTGCAAACCACGCCCCACCCCCCATTGTGCGGAAACCGACTACTCTGCTCAAGCCATTCCTTCATTTCATCTGCTGTCCTATTCTTAATATCACAGCTTATCATATTTATTTTCATACTCAAATGATTCCTTCCTGTCTTATTTATCTCACAAAGAATCCGAGTGTACCCCAGTATTATAAAAACGTCACCATTGAATGTTGATAAAATAATATATTCTTGGTTTGGCGTGATAAAAATGTAGCATGTCCTACAAGAATTCGAAATTCTTTATCGGCGGGGAAATAGTATCTTCGAAACTTGAATTTTCGGTTCTGATTTGACTCACTCTAGTGAATCGTAATTTGCAAAACTTTTATTGTAACTGTTTGGGAAGATTAAGTGATTTTCGCCTACTGGACATCACTTTATTTCACCTGCAGTCAAATTATCAACTGCGCCACTTATTATATTTATTTTAATTCGCGAATTATTTGCATCAATCCTATAAATTCCGTGAAGAGTCCCACTATAATCTAATATTGCAAAAACGTCACCACTAGATGTTGATAATACAATATATTCTTGGTTTAGTCCAAGCACATAGTTCGTATGATCTATTCGGATTTGAATTGGTTAACGGGTAGGAAAAACGTATCTTCGAAATTCAAATCGCTGGTTCTCGTTTGTGCAAGGAATAAGCCGAACATAGCCAAGTTGTTCTGTGGCACATCCAAGTACTTGAACAGAAAAAGGCCTTCCTGGAGAGGACCTGAAATTCGTGCGAATAGGAGGCTCCTGAGGTGAACTCCGTTCAGGCGAATGTTGTCTGTCAGAAGAGGAAGAGCCAAAATTACGTTCTTTATGAGAATTCCATTTGGTCTGCAGAAAATCGGAATTCGCTGAAGCTTTAATAAAAGTTAGGGGAAAGATTGGATGATTGTTACCTACTGGACAATCTCGCGATTCATCTGGGGTTAAATTATCAACAGCGCCGCTTATCATATTTACTTTGATTCTTGGTTTAGCTCTACTTTTCGTAAAAATTGCACGAAGAAACCCTCTATAATCTAATATTGCAAAAATGTCATCATTTGATGTTGATAATACAATACATTCTTGGCTTGGCACGGGAATATAGCTCGGTCTTGATCGCAATCTAATTGGATATCCAGCATGAAAAACGTATCTTCGAAACGCGAATCGTAGATTCTGATTTGTTCGGGGAATAAGCCGAATGTATCCAAGTTGTCCAAGTGCGTATCCAAGTACTTTGGAAGAAGGAGTCCTACTAGGAGGCGATTTGTCCCTGGCATGAACTGCATGCTCCTCAGGCGCCTGAAGTATACGGCGAGAAGAAGAAGAGCGACACTGAATCGTGCGGGGAGTGTCAAGGCAGTCTCTGCTTGACTGCGAACTTAACTCTGCGAAAAGAAATAGAGGATTTCTGTTCGTTGGTGAACAAACTTCAAAAAGAGCTTGATGCTTTATTTTCTTTTTTGGTACAAAATGCTTTAAAATCATAAGTAAACGATTCTGTAAATAAAACCTGTGAAATAAAAGTACCATAGAAGTGCCATAAAAGTACCCTTGTGGTTTAGAAATTATTCTGGTGTCAAAGAACTGTATTTAGAAAAAAAATTCTCATTTGCAAATAACTTCTTCTTTTCTTAAAAATGCAAGCATTTTGTGATAAATACTAATTAATTTCTTCAAAATTTAGCTTTGTTCATTGCAAACTCAACTCTTTGTCCGTAATACCAACTTTTTGCTGAATAGTGAACAAATTAATTTCTTTGTGTGCTACTATCTGGCCAAAACTACATCTTCATGAGTTGAAAATGATACGGTTGTTCTAAATTAAGCTTTTCACTTTGATAATTCAAGTATCCTCGAATAAATTTTTGTTTGTAGGTTGAACATTCAACTATTTGGTTAAAAATGCTTTCCTTTTGCTAAAAAGTAATTTCTTTCCTGTAAGCTTAGCAGTATATTATGCACAAAGGGGAAGTCGTGATGCCGTCCGAGATGAGGAATACCCCCGTTCCGTCTCGTTTTCTCGGGCCTCGGTTTTTCCGAGGTGTCTATTGTCTACGTTTGGTAAATAGAACCTATTTGTCGGGACATTTAACAAATCGAAAGTGCGTACCTACTTGATTCACTTTGGCTACTACATATTTTTTAAATGTTATGAAATTTGAATGTATAATAAGTAATAAATAAATCAGTCATAAGACTCAATTAAACTCACATGTATGTACATTTTTCGGAAGTACGTTCTAAACATGAGAAAGCTTTTCTATGATGAATGAATTTATGTGTCGAGCTTCTAGATTTTTTTTTATTTTCAGATCCTCATACAAAAATTAATTTTTCCTACAGAAACACAAAAAAAAATCTGAAAAAATTATGCGAATCAGTCATATTATGCAGATTAAGAAATAAAAATAGCATTTATTCACCTAGATTTTGTATAGACAAAGCAACATGCTCAAAGACAGAAGTTGAATCTTCGAATAAATCGTTACATAGTCGTATTTGATATCAAATTATTCTGTAATGGACAAACAAGCATAATATGTGGTCATATATCGACTTTAACTACTCATTAAAGAACGCCAATTCGCATTAGGACTTCAGCGTGGAAAAAGAACGCCCCCGCCAGCTGTCCGCTCTGCTAACACACATCTGTCGCATTCCTCCGAAAAACCGAGGGGAGGAAAGAGAAAGGTCGCAACGAGACGAGGCAAAACGAGACGTGGAATACCGAGATAGCAGGTATATCTCGTCTCGTGCTGTCTCGATTCTCGAGACTCCTCGCTCGGAGACAACACTGCTATGACCTTATAATTTTTGACAACATGAATATACAAATGGCAATCATATGAATATAAGATGGGAAGTGGGACCTTACGTTTGCTCCACGGGCCTGAGAAATGGCCGTGTTCTTGCATGTATTATATAAAATATAATCAAAATGAAACAAAAGTACAGACCATTCTAAGTTTCGTAATGCAGAGGAAAAACTGATTAATGATTCAGTGAATTCAGTGAACTGAAGAATATTCTATTGCATCATCAGAGTACAAATATAAACGTACGAAGTCATTATCTCACATATATGTGAGCTAACGACGTTATTAGTTTCAATATTTTTCTTCGGAAAATGTATATCTCAAATAAAAGGCAGTGGTTTTAATTAATTACAAACTATTTATGTAAAAAAAATGATACAAATATAAAGTACAAAAAAAAATGATACGAATATAAGTATAAAGTTCTCGTTATAAGTATGAGTAGAGGACAATAACCTACTGTAACACATAAGATTTAAAAAGATGCGTACCTTGTTGTAATATTGAAATAAAAATTTTCGTGGACTTCATTTTAGTCAAAATCCTATTCAAACACAAAAAAAATTGATTTTGTTAAAGAAAACTGCGTGTAGTATGTAAACATATTGAAAAGGAAAATCTTTGGAAAACTGTACTGTGATAGAATAATGTGACTTTTTCGACATATTTGAAAAAAAGACTTTTTGAAGGTTATAGTCGAAATACTTTGTCAAAATTAATTTTATTAATTAAAGATGCACATGCTTGGTTAAAAATCAATTATTTGTAGTTAAAATATTAACGATCTTGTTCTAACATTATATATTTTATTTTTAATTCTCCTTTTTTGGAAGCAAATAAATCTTTTTGATTAAAAATTTGAATACACGCTCAAAAGTTTAACTACTATGTTGAAGTTTCATTTCATCAATTGTGTAGAAAATTCTATTTTGTTCGAATTTCCGACACCTAGTGTGTCGATAACTATTCAGTATTATTTTATATCATAACTGATACCCTAATATTGGTTATGGATAGTTGTTTATCAGATCGATTACGTTGAAGCAAGAATGAACTGATTGATGAGCGACATAGTGACAGAGATTCGAAAAGACTGAAACTTTGTACATCATTTCTAGAACAAGGAGCAAGTGATAATAATTTTCTAAGTAATGACGTTCGTAAATTATGTAAATAATTCAAGAAAATTATATCTTTTAATGATTTACTGAAGAAAATATTTTGTTCAAACAATAATAATTGTTTCAACAATTTGAAATCTGCCTCGGCCCGGATTTGAAAAATAGTAAATGTGTCTTGGTCGCATAGTTGCCTAACGCTCCACTCATAGATAGTGGCGTTCCCAATTCAAGTCTGGGCTCAGGCAGATTTTTTTCTTGTTCCTTAAAATTGATTTGCACAAGGTAATTTTTTTTTAATATCAAAATATATATTAATTAAAAATTTTCAATGTGGTAAATAATATTTAAAAACTTATAACTTAATAAATAAAAACAATTATTGTCTAGAAAATTAAGAACAAAAGTACGTTTGTAGAAACGTCGTTTTTTTTAATCGTTAAAAGCGACATTACTAATAAACCGATTTAATTTTTGGACAGTAAGGCATCAGGTACAATAAAATGTTTTATTCAAAATTTAACATTATTGCACTTTGAAAAGCTTCCTGAATGAATAATTCTGTTTTTATTCTGTAGGTTTGAAAACAATTTTTTGTTGAAAACAAGGTTATTTTTTTAATGAATCATCTCCAGTAAATCAGCAAATAAAAAGCAATATGTGGAGACTGTTAAGATTTTCAGACTATGTAACAAATTGAAATCCACGATAATATTAAAATTACTAAAATAAGAATTTTCTTAATTATATTTTGCTAGAAAGCCAAATTAGCCGTTTATTGAAGATTCTAAATTGATTATTTTGTTCATAAATAGGA
>CAKNWT010331963.1:0-36900 GCA_932066315.1 Andricus coriarius
CAATAAACTGATTTTAATTGTAAGTATACTAATGATAAATTATAATTATCGAGAATTGAGTATTTTATCATGCCCAGGAGCAATAGCAGAAACGATTATCTGTTGATGGACAGAGGTGTCAAAATCGTACCCTTGACCAAGTCTGATAAAAATGTTTTATACAGCTAATTGATTAATTTCGTGATATATTTTCCTATGAGAATACTCAATTTAATATGTAAGCTTTATTTAAAAACGATAACCTTTCTTTATTTTTGGAAACTTATGCAGTTAAAATGCTGTTTAATTTTTTGCTATCTACTGTAGGGTGGTTTCCCCTACATGGAGTAAAAAATTTAATCTAAAGCCTAATATATCTATAGGTATAATTAAAATAAAATATCCAGATAATAAATCTTAATACCTAAACTTCCTAGACATTAAAAACCTTAATATCCAGATCTTAAAGTAGATATGAACGTTTAATATCTGGCTATTTAACCTTAATATCTAGATCGTCGTACGATAGTTAAATTTACAGATATTAATTCCTAATATCAATTTTTCTCAGTGCTAGTCATACTCTTGAACTTATACACAATTCCCGTTCATTTCCTGGCTTTCCCGGTCTAGTGGTCACCCTGAGGTTTCTAAAGTAGGTATACAATAATAATATTTCACATAACATTGAATTGCATAACTGAGAATGAGTGAATGAGATTCTATATAATTCCTCGAGGTAATCGACGATAAGAATCAGGAATGTCAATGTTAGAGTCTCGACTTACCGGAAGAGGAATCTCTGGAGGGTCTGGATGGCCTTGGTCCTAGAGGATGATGGGACTGATAGGGAGGAGGTGTCGCGGCACTATCAGAGCCGATTCCGCTACTGGCAGCACTTCTCGTTCCACCTCTGTCAATGGCAGTGTTTCCACCTACGATCGTTTGGTTAAGACATCGCCTGAACTCGATTCCCGCGAGATTACCACGCTGTCTGTGAACTGTGTCGTAATCTCTAGGTGGCAAAAGAATAGGTCCCGCGTGGTTGTCAGCCGAATTTCCCCTGCCTGGAACAACAAAAAAATCAAAGGATATCCTCTGGGTCTCAGTTTCTTATCTCGAGAATTCAAGCACAGAGGCATACTAAATATATGTATTACAAGGGACCTAATTGCGAAAACGATTTCAAGTCTTTCTTCACCTCCGGTTCAGATTTACAAACGATCATTTTTTCAATGGACAGATTTCGATCTTTCATGAGTGGCAGAATTTAACTCGAATACAAACGATGACAAGTGAGTGATGGCGAATTTCTTAATTTGACCCATTCAAAATTCAGAAGTTTTGAGATCACTTCTCATTAATTATTTTTGTAGAGTGCCGACGGTTAGCATAAGTCCACTTACCAGATGACCTATTAAAAATTAGTCTGGGCTTTGAAAAGTGATAGCGCCGTCCAGAATATAAATAAAAATATGTTTAAAACACCGTTGGAAAGCTTATTAAATTCTACGTTAAATGGGCCTTAATTGAAGTAATTGTGCTTTGTACAAATTCAACTCTTGGTAGGAGCCAGAAAAATTAATTTATTAATTTGACACGGTCTCCTGAAAAAATAATTTTTTTGTACCAGCCTGCTTAATTTAAAATACGTTACCGCACGACGGTTCGATGGTTTCATAATTTATTTTATATTTAGCACGCTCGCACAAAAAAGAAGTAATATTTTATAAACCCATTAAGCTTTTTAATGTTTGGCTAAAATGAAAGAGAAAATCCTAAAGATCACTTTTGTGAAATATCAAATGAATGCCTTCATTTTCCTAGCTCCTGCCAAGAGTTGAAGTTGAAGTACAAAAATTCCTTCAAAATCGGAAATTTTATTTTTGCCTTACTTATGTGCTTATTCAATAAGCACAAGGCTAAATTATTTCAACTAAGGCTAATTTAGCGCAGAATTAATAAGGTTTCCAACGGTTAAAAAAAAATATTCATCCATAACCTGGGCGGTGCTATCGTCGTACCCTTCAGAGTCAAGGCTAATTTGTAATAGGTCATCCGGTTAGTGGTCTGATACTAACCGTCGGTAGCGTAAATTAATAATTTAGAATGCTTTAGATTTTAGATTAAAAAGCTTTCAGAGTATCGCACGAAACTTGTTATATGTGTGACATAAAAGTTCTTAAAGAGACCTACAAAAATTTTCCCTTCTATTTTTCGATATTTTGAACAGTACTTTCAGTATTTAAAAAAATGTGTGTTTTTTTAACATATTTCTATTCCTTTCTGACTACTAAAGAAAGTATATGAAGTCACTTGCTTATGATCCTCAGGTAGACAAAACATTAGCGACATCGCTTTTATTTGTTTTTGCTTCCTCACAGAGAAAGCTTTGTAGTCATTGAAATTTAAATGAAAATTAAATGATTTAATTACACGTTTCTCAGTTAATCAATGTCTGATAAAACGTTCTAAGAAATTGTGTGTGGATGTGTAAATGAATGTGTGGAGGGTTTATTTTCACCAATGATATCTCAAAACTGATGCAAGAATTCTGAAAATATTTATTACATTTATTTTTAGCACTTTATAATGTTTTGAAATTCGTTTTTTTATAGAAAAACTTTCTTCATTAGCGTAATTCAAAGTTGATGCAAGAATAGAAAAGAATTGATCAAACTATACACTAGGAATACCATTTAAGTATCTCCCATTCAAGTCGTTCCAAGAATTATTGATGCCGCGGTGGTTTCTCGCACCGTGTTAGTTGCATCAGGTTGCGTCATGCCTTCAAATCTAACAGAAAGCATTCACACGTCCCTGCCTGTTTATGTTCGGAGCGAGCGAATGTTGTGTTCTCTTTAAGTGAAGGCCATTTAGGATTATGCCCGAAACCGCACTTAAATGGGATTTCCAGTGTAGTATCAATGGTAGTTTTTTTATTGAAAAATCATTAATGCTTTCTTTTGCTATTTTTGCTACTTAGTGATAATGAGGAAGCAAATACTTTTGCTATTTAGTCATAATGAGGAAGCAAATACTTTTGCTATTTAGTCATAATGAGGAAGCAAAGTATTCATAAAACGAGCACCATACAATTGTAAATACAAACAAAGAGTAACACCCGAGATCGAATTCACAACTATTTGAACTTTTTATTTAAAAGTATTGTATTTTGAAAATTTACAAAAATTAAATTTATTTCAATTAACGCTTAAATTATGTGTAGGGTGTTCTTTCCATGCTAGATGTTTGTGTTCTTCAAGATCCAGAATTTAGACCTTAATCCTATACTAACATATATGCTCCTTACGGAAATATTATGAGATGGAACTATAATATAATTTATCTAATAAAAAGCAAAAAAGAATATAAAAAACAGTATTATCTAAAAATCATTTAAATCCATCCTTATTGTCAGTGTAATATTTACATCAAAGCTATATCCTATGACCTATGTAGAATTGGATTTTACACGATTCACTTCAAATCCACTTTACATTCTGTTGCATGTTGTTTGAATTTTAAATTTATATGTTGAAATAAGGAATGTATTACTTTGAAATTGGGAACTAAGGCCAAAATTCTTTATTTTGAAGTAAATAAACGTCAATAACATTTATATCTAGATAAATTCATGTGGAAACAACACCCACATATTGTTTAAGAGTTAATTGAAAAATGTAATTTTTGAAAATTTCAAACTAACAATATTTTTGAACAAAAAGTTAAAGAAACAAATAAAAGCACTATCACTAATGTTTTGTTCACCTGAGGATCATAAGCAAGTAACTTCTTACACGTTCATTTATCAGTCAGAAAGGCATACAAATCACCGTTCCAAAAAAATACACATTTTTGGAAACACTCAAAAAACGGTTCAATATATCGAAAAGAGGAACAGGAAAATATCGCTGGTCACTTCAAGAAGAATACATTTTATTACAGACTTTTTCCCGTATCTCATATTTAAAAAAATCTTTAGAAAAAACGCTACCATTTTGTTAATTTTCTAGCTTTTTCAAATTTCTTCACGAATTTGGCAAATTTTTTGAAACCCCGGTCAATGGTAAAAAAGGAAAAAATTGATTATACAGGCACACAAAAAAAGTGTGCGAAGACAAAAAAGAAACCAATGTAGCATTGTAGTATTGATCTAGCAAAGTCAACATCTGCATTGAATGGAATTTTCTGCTTACCAGTTTCTTTGTTATTCGAGTTTGAATTTTTAGTTTAGGTCAAATTATCCCAAGTATAGGCCACCATAAATCGAAAGTCATTTTTTTTCGTTATGAAATGAATTTTTTAATAGCCCTTATGTTGGAAAAGATTTCCGCAGATTTTGGTCGCAAACAAAATTTTGTTGCAAAAATTATTAACAATGGAAATTCAATTTTACTATGTGATTATAATTTCTCTCGTGAACGGCTAAACAAATTTTGACGATTCTCTCGTTGAAATTTTTGTTTAAAACGTAAATTGCAGAAATCTTCTGTCTGAATATAAAGCATTGAACTCATAAAAAAAAATTACCAATTGTTTATAAACAAATTGTACTTTCGTTCCCTTAAAACAAAATTTATTTGCACGATATTCTACATTTTTTCTAGAGAGAAATGCGAAAACAAATACTGAGTAGTTTCTATTATTTCACGGAATATAAATTTTTTAGTGCAACGCGCGAGCGCTTAGAGAATGTTGTGTGTCAGTCTATTTGAAAGAATAGTAATTACTATTCTATTAAATGAAGTTCAATTTGTTTATAAACAATTGATATTTTTAAAATAAATTCAATGTTTTTATATTCAGAAGAAAGATTTCTGGAGTGGACGTTTTTAAATAAAAATTTCTAAATAGAAAAAACTTTTTTGCGACCAAAACCTGGCGAAATCTTTTCGAACATCGGGATTGGGATAACTTATATTTATTTCATTTAATTTTAATTTTTTAAATTAAATTTAATTGAATTTATCATTATTGGGATAATAAACATTGGGATTATTTGACCTAAACGAAAAATTCAAGCTCGAATAAAAAAGAAAAAGCAGAAAATTAAAATCAATGCAGATTTTGACCGTGCACTGAGAAAAATAAATAGTTAGGGCTACTACCTTTTTATTAGTAAAGCATTCATTGGTTCTTGCAACTATTCAGTTAGTAACACCGGCTGAGCAAGTAGTCGGTTTAGGAAGCCGTTTGTAGTAAACGTGACTAGTTTACGTTAGTAACGTATTAGTAGTCAGATTTACTAATAAAATAGTGATCTGTACTACTAATTGATTTCTCTAACAAATTAAAGTAGGTGGTGTAACTATTTTATTTGCCACCTTGGTTGGTACGATTGAGAATGCGACAAAGGTACCAACATAGGGAGAACGTTTAGACATGGCCGTCATAACTCGCTGCTCACTTGATGTCTAGGATTCGGAGATCATATCGAAGTATTCGAATGCATGTGTCAGAAATTGTAAAATCAAACGAGTTTTAAGTTTTACTGAAATCCTAACCTACAAAGTGCATCTGAAATTAGAAAGATCCCAGTGGGCATAGGGACATATTTTTTTCAAAACTTCTTATCAGCTGAACTGACGCTGAACTGACATTTAACTGACATCAGCGTCCATAAGATGTCCCGAAAAAAATATGCCCACGTGTCGACTGGGATCTTTTTAATTCAGATTTCGATATAGTGACAGATATTTTAATTAGTTCCTATATAACAAAAAGGAAATAGTTATAACTACAAATGTATTAGTAGACATGACTTAATTAGCTTGTTTTAAACTTAATTAGTTAATTATTATTATTATATAATTAGTAAGTTCAACTACCTACAGATAGTCGTTTTGACGAACTAAAATAGTAAGTCAACCTAATTAGATAGTAACGGCAACTACTTGTTCCCCAACTTAAAAAAATGGTTCTCACAACTAACTAAATAGCAGTACCATTATTTACTAACTAAAATAGTTATCCCAACAATTTTATTAGTTGTCCCAACTAACCTTTTTCAGTGTGCTAGATCAATACTATACGTTGCTATATAGGTCGCTTTTTTGGCTCCACACACTTTTTTTGTGTGCCTGTGTTATCTAATTATTATTGCGTTCGAATTTTTAAATAAATTCAACTTTAAGTGTAAAAGCTCTGAAAAAGCTCTGTGAGAAAAATGTTAAATTTGAAAGCGACCCAAATTGAACGAATTCAAATTTTAAGCGGTTGAAAAAAATAATTTCGTATTTAAAGCATTCATCATTTAGCCAAAATTTAAAGTATTTGTAACAGTACAATTTCCAATTGGGTGAATTAATTTCAATATAAAGTATTCAAAATTTGAAAATTTAAAGTTGAAGCATTCAAAGTTAACAAAGTTTTACATATTATATGATTTGATTTATACACATAGGTAGTTCCAAATAATAATCTATACAAATGGATTCTCTATGCAAAATTATACACCTTTTAAATTAATCTTTGGCTACAAAAACGACTTATAATTTCCATGATAAAAATTAATCCTCCATTGTACTTAACCAATTAATCCTTCATCTTTAAGGATTGTCTCCTCTTTTTCTAATTTCCGGACGTATAATTATGGCAAGAATAAATGGCTGTTACAACAAAGGAAGAAGTTGATTATATTGTTCCTAAATGGAATACTAATACAAATTTTAAACTATCTAATGAAGTTGATGGGTCAGCATAAATGTCACAGTTTATTCTACATGAAAGGATATTCAAAATTATTAAACGGAAACCAGTTTTTGTCTCATTAGGTTTCCTTCTCTCCCTTTTGCATCGTTTCAAATTACGATAACAAGGCAAAACAATAAGTTTTTGGAAGAAGACCTATCACTTTCTGTAAATATTCACGATCTTGAAAACTAATTTAAAAGTGTTTATTTGACTTGCTGTCTGGATTGTACGTATGGATGTATGTATTTATGAATGAATGTATGTATGCAGAGTCAAAACTTGCATTTTAATTTTGACACATTTCCATATATACTTGAAATTTTGTATACATACGTATTTCCGATTGAAACACAAAATTCTATCAATTTTTAGTTGAAATAATTTTTTTAGATTTAAATTTAAAATAAAAAAAATTTGTAAAAAATGACTGTACATAATTAAATTAAATTAATTAATTCACGGTTGAATTAAAATTTTTTTGTTTAAATTAAAAACAAATTAAAGATAATTTTTTTTAAAAATAAGATTATATTAAAATGTACTAAAAAAATCAATACATTTTTTGAGATATTTCGATGTCTCAAGTTAAAAAAAAACACCCAGTATATTTGAATAATTTATACAATTTTCATCCTTACGCATTAATTTAAAAATCTAATTTCACCATAAGGCTTTTTACAAGAAAGGGTCTTCTTTTAAGAGAAGAAATAGACTTACTTTTCGTGTAAAAAAATGTATTGATAACAAATGTAAGATTTCTTTCTTTATAAATTAAAATGCACAATTTTTCGACGTTTTATTTGAAATGATTAATGATGAGACTTAAATTTGAAATTCAAAAATGTGAAATTATTTGCAAATTACCTAATTTTGCCCTCAGTTCAGCGGCGAGGGATTCATAAATTGTTGCTGTTTGCGCAGGTAGATGCCTAAGTTCTCCACTTCCTTCAGAAGATTCAGACTCTCGAGTGCTCCTCCCGTCGCTACCTAGATTGCTGCGAATTCTACTTTCGGTCGACGCAATTCTTGCTAAATTATCTGAGTGCGAGGCCAAAGCCTTCAATTGGCCTCCCAGTAATTCTGCAGTTTCTACCGAATCGCATCTGTAAATAACAATCATAAAAAGAAACAATTAAATTGATGCCTTCGAGACTTCAAGTAAGGAATTATATTTCTAAACAACAAATTTCCCATTGTCACATAATGAAAGGGAACTAAATTTGAATTAAAAATTTTAATGCTTGCCTAATAATTGTCGAGATTAAAAGTTTCAAAGCTATAATTTACTTAATCCTATTACAAGTGATGAGATTCTCGTCAAAGAATCCACTTTTACGTAATCTACAATTAGTTGTGAAATACTAATGAATATTTAGATTCATTACATACTTTTCTTATATGGCCAATTCCAACAGTTGAATTTATCTTATATTTTAGAATTCACTTTTCTCAACTTTTCTTTAGAACATTTTAGAACTTTCGTACATACTTGATTCTTAATATATTTTTAGTGCAATTTGTTAGATCCTTCTTCCTAAAGAAGATTACATAATACATTTCAGATTGAAAATAAATGGTTCGTGAGTTCTCCTTTTATGAAAAGCACACGTGTTTCTTTATTTTCTTGAGAATACCCTTGCAATTTTCTTATACAGCAAACCATTAGAGAGTGTAATGATATGATAATCAGAATTGAATGCAATAATATTCTTAGCTCTGTGGTAACTCAAGTAGAGTCAGCAACAAACTCCCCCATTATAAATTATTAATATTTACTGCCTATTAACTCGCTTAATAACGATATACTGACCCCAAATATGTTTAAAGCAAGAAACTTATGAAAATTGTTGTTTCATCAAACGTCTTATTTTCTAAGTAACTTTATTTCACAATTGTTTTACATTTACTTGTTAATACAGAGTGGCCTAAAACTTCTTTTCAGAATTCCCTGACTATTTCCTGATTACTTATTCCCTGACTAATTTCTCATTTTCCCTCATCAATAATATTTAAAGATCAACTTAAACCAAGAAAGTGACAAAAAGTGACTAATTTCTAATCCAAAAAGTGACTAATGTGCATTAATAATGTGACATTATTCTTTGAATTTAAATTAATTAAAAAGAGTTCGAAGCAATTTAGAAGATTCCCAGATGAAATTTAAAAAATTTAGGATAAATTCATAAAACTTCAAAACAATTAAAGTTAAATTAAAAAGAATTCAAATCAATTAATTTTTTTGTTAAATTCAATTGATTTAATTTCCAATAAAATCGGAGTGAATTTAGAGGAATTTAACGGTAATGTGAAGAATTCTATGAAATTCATAAAAATTCAAGGCCAATTAAAAAAATTAAAAATGAATTAAAAACAATTAAAAAATATAACAATTCATTGAATTCAATTAGTTTAAAATGAGTTTAGACAAATTCAAGGCAATTCACAAAAATTTGATGAAATGTCTATAGAATCGAAGGTGATTTAAAAAGACTTCAGGATAAATTAAACATAAACTAAAAATAAAAACGTTGAATTGAGTACATTTAAAAGAATTCAAGTGAATTAAAAAAATTCAAGATAATTCCAAAGAACTCATAAGAATTAAAAAAAAATCAGAATTAATGAATAGAAATTCAGGGTGAATTCCAAATGAATTTGAATGAATTGCGACAATTTTTTGAAAAACTCTTTAAATTTTTGAATTAAATTTATCTTGCGAAATTCTAGGAAATACTTTACATAAGCTTGGCTAGTCGTCCCGAATTTTCGGGACTAGTCCATCCCCTTTTCCAGCTCCCATAATTTTTCGGGACGACTAGGCACAGCCTTTTTTAAATCGCTTAAAATCCTGAAAATCCCTTGAAATTTTTTAAATCTTTTGGAAATGCCTTTAAATCTTTTAGAATACCTTAGAATATTTCAAATCCTTTAAAATCCCTTCAAATTACTGGAATCAATTAGAAATTCTTTAGAATCTTTAAAAATCCCCTAAAGTATTTCAAATCCTTTGAAATATTTAAAAATCCTCTGAAACTTTTGAAACCTGTTCAAAAATCGTTTGAATTTTTAAAAATACCATACAATTTTTCAAATTCTTCGAAATCCCTTTGAATTATTTAAGTAAATTAAAAATTCCTTGGAATCTTTTAGAGTATCCTAAGAGCTTGAAAATTATTTAAAATCTTTGGAAATAACTTGAAATATTTTTAAATCTTTGAAATTCTATGAAATCCCTTAATTCTTGTAAATAAATTCTTCGTACTCCACTAAAATATTATAAAATCCCATTAAATTCATTGAAATCTGGTGACATTTCCTGAAATCCTGGGAAATTTATTAAAATACCTTGAGGAGTTTTTAAAATCCCTTAAGATAATTAAAATCCTCGAAAGTCGTATAAAATCCCTTAGAATCTTTTAAAATATCCTCGAACCTTATACATCCTATAAAATCGCAAATTTGTAAAACCCTTAAAATCCTTGCAAATTCCTTGAAAATGTTTAAATCTCTTGAAAATGCCTTGAAATCTTTTAAAATGCCCTAAAATATTTCAAATTCTTTGTAATCTTTCGAGATCCTTTAAAACTTTTTAAAGCTCTTTAGAAATTCTTTGAAATTTTCTAAAATACCCTAAAATCTGTAAAATCCTTTGAAATCCCTTCAAATTATTGAAATTTATTTAACATTTCTTGGTATAGATCTAAATTCAATAGTGGTTAACCCATGGGTTAATTTACTGTAAGAAAAGTGACTTAAGTCATCTTTTCATTTACATGAGTCATTGTAGTCACTTTATATTAAAAAAGTAATTAAAAAGTCATTTGAGAAAAAGTGACTAAAAGTGACTGTGTGGCACCCCTGATTATTCTTGACAGTTACTTGAAATGCTTCTTACAGAAATTCCCTGACTTTTGCAAATGCAATTTTTTTCAAAATCCCTGACTTTTCCCTGATTTACAGATTTTCCCTGACCTGCGGCAACAATGTTATATAAATAATCGTCAATTAAATATTTAAATTAAATTATAAGTTCTTATTAGACTTAACTATTATCAAATATTAAAATCATATATCAAGTTTATGGAGATCAGCTTTTAAAATTTTGAAATTATTAGCTGATAATCTGGATTAGCAAAACGGGTCTTCTTATCATTTTTCTTTACTTTTGTATTTTTCACTAACTCTGGGATTTTTCGTTTCGAATGCAAATAGAATATTCAATAAGAAGCACTGCATTGCCCTCTTGAAGTGCATTATGTTGGAAAACTTCCGCATTGGTCACGTGTGAATCTAGGAAGTGCTGTTGGCATCATGAAAATCGTTAGCCCCCGTTAGAGTTATGAAAGTCATCAATTAATGAAGCCCACTAGTGAGATCGAGGCGATGAACTACACGACCTCCATACATTAAATTACACATGCTGGATGCGCGACTTATTAAAAACACAAATCAGTCCCACACAAATTGAAAAGTTACTTGTCAACCTTGTTCATATTATGTAAAAATCATGATAGTTTGTAAACACTAATTATTCTGCAATATCAATTTTTTCAGATGAAATTTCGAATCTGAGATATGTAGTTGATTATTGTTTGACTCCATATTCACCAGAAGCTGTAATGGATAATATATTTCATCTAAAAAATTTAAATGATAAATTTATTTTTTTACAATTTGAATTCGTAAATAATAAATATTATGCATACAATTGTTAGCTAGATATCAGAAATAATGTCAGATTAATTAAGCTTTAGGAAACTATTCTGGTGTTCGAATCCCACCCGAGCGAAGGAGAAAGATCTTTTTTCAGAAATTATTAATTTTTAATTTAAAAATTATTCTTTAACTTGAAGTTGCTGAGGTTTTCCAAAGTCTGATTCGATATCTTCTAAGATTTAATATTGAATGTTTGATTAAAAGAATGCTCAAAATTAAATATTTTAAGTCTCAATTTCAATGTATCTTCAAACTTTTAACTGATGTGAAAAGCATTAAACATTAACATTAAAATTAAGTAAACATTAAACATATATGTTTTTTTTTCACTAAAAAAGCCTTTCTTTGTTTTTAAAAAATGTACAATAATACACTTTTATAGAAAGATATTAGAAAAAATGCAAGTAGTCACTAATTGAAACTCATTATATTAATTTTTTCAAGAGTTAATCATTGTCATGAGTAGTCAATTAAAATAATTAAAGTTTTTGTGAGACGATTTAATTTTACAAGCTAAAATCAAATTTCCTAATTCAAAAGGAAAATTGCAATTAAAGCATATCATTTTTCAAAATCTTCAAACTTTAAAAACATTGAAGGACCTGTGCAGTTTATTTTCGTCAATTTTATTAGTTGTTATATAATTTTATAATTTATTTTATTTATTTATATCAATCCCATGAGCGATTTTCGTTCAAATGCCCAAACAAATTATTTTCAACCATTTTTAATCAAATCGGTTAATATTTACCCCTGGCACACACCCCTTGAAGTTTTCCTTGGGGTAACTGTGACCCCGCGGGCTTTCCGATTTTTTCCCGATTGTCTACGTTTTTTTTCAATTTTTTTTCGAATAGTTAAATTATCACTGAGGCTTCGAAGATATTTTCTTTCTATTTTGTATTGCTTCAACATCACTAATGATTTCTTTCTGTCACAAATATCTGGAGGTTATTCGGAAAAAATGTGAAAAAATGAAAAATCAATATAACTTTTTCAGTTTTCGTCGAATCTTTATATAACCCTAGGAATGCAACTTTCTTTCCAACCCGAAAAATGTAGCTTCGAGTACAAATAAAATTTTTCAAAATTTTCAAAATCGCGAACCCATACATAATAGGCAAAAATGGTATTTTACTATTTTCCATCATTTTTAACAAAAGGGACCCAAATTTCGTGAAAAAAAAACATGTTAATAGCTACAAAGCAAGTTCTGACATTAAAAATGATGCACTTTGAAAAAATCTGGAATCGCGGCTGTTCAGATTGCAAAAAATTATTAATTGTCCCATTTTTCAAAAAAAGCCTCGCAAACTTAAAAGGTGAGCAATTTTAATTACAGAAGCTAAGTCCAATAGTCAGTGACAGTCGAAATGTTGAAAATATCCATGATGGCGGCTAATTCTTATTGAATATAAATGATTAATTTCATCATTTTTTAATACAGAGGCTTCTCAAACTCGATAAGATAAGCAAGATTATTTGCAAAAACTATGCAATAGTCAGTGACAGCCAAAATTAAAAAAAAACTCCAAGATGGCGGCTGGTTCGAATTTAAGAAAGATGAATAATTTCAGCATTTTTCATCCGAGGCCGCTTAAATTTGGCAAGTTTAACCAATTTATTTTCAGAATGTGTCTAGTAGTCGGGGACAGCCGAAATTTTGAAAAAATTCAATATGGCTTATATTAAATTTGTATGAGTAATAATACATACTGCTGCCAAATGTTCTCAATCAGAGTGAAGTTTAACAAAAAAAAGTATTGAAAAATGAAGAAATTAAACTTTTGCTTTCTGCAAATTTGACCAGCCACTATCTTGGATTCTTTCAAATTTTCGACAAAGATAAAAAATTTCCAACATTTTCTTACTCTTAACTACTTTTTTAGGTTTGGAAGAAGGTTGCAATCCTCGGTTTATAGAAGAATTTGACTAAAACTAAAAAGATATGTGGATCTTTCATTTTTACACATATTTGCCCATGTTAATCATATATGGAAAATTTCACGGGGTATGTGTTAGGGGTAAATATTAACCGATATGGCTGAAATTTCGAGCACATAATTGCGTTGACCATTTGCACGAAACCAGTCCTTGGGAGCAAAAGAATTTCGAGTTAGAAAAATAAGGGACACCCTACTGTACGTAGAGTACACCAGGGAAATTTGTAATTAAAAAAATATTTCAAAAATAGGTTTTGATTATGAAAAATGTAAAACCGAACCTGTATGCATGTACATGAACTGGATTGTTGGTTGCAGGATTGGGAAGAAGAAGAGTTGCTGCAACAACATCTTCTCTTTGAACTGCAGCCAAAACTGCATGTCCTGGCACCAAATGCTTCACAGCCGATCTTGAAGAAGCAGCAGGATGAACTGTTTGAATAATCTTCAGGCCTTTACTGCTGACCTGAAACAGAGAAAAAATTGCTGTCAACGTCTGAGGATGGAAGATGATGAAAAATTGGCTTTTTAAGGTAAAAAAAGACGATACAACGAATTTGGCTGCAATTTTCAGTTATAATCATCAGAGTTTAAGCATCTGGGCTGTAAACTGGATTCTTTAAAGAAACATATTGCTAATTTTTTATTTTTAAATGGGATGATAGTTTATCGTATATATTATCTATAATAAGAATTCCTAGCATTTTTAATTGCCAGACAAGTTTTGTTATCAGGATCACTCTCCCGCTCGTTCCATCATCTACATTTATACGGTGTATAATTCTTGTTAACTAACATAGTATCCATAAACTCGTCAGTTCATCGCGAAAAGATCTGACTTGCTGCAATACTTGGCTGCCTGGAGCAGAATATGATTTCATATGTAGGTAACCATAAGAAACACGTATCTGGAGCGTGAACTTTTTAATTGATTCATTAATAGTCAAGTCACCTCCCATAGCGGGGCAATTTGAATACCACTTTACTATCTATAGACCAGATTCTTGTATGTACTATTTTTGAGGCCTTATATGTTACATCTGTAACGGTGCACCAGGTATTATAAATCAGGTTGTTCTGTCTGTAATAGACGATGGTGTGAATAGGGTTGCGAGTATGAATATTGCTTTTGAATATATATAATAATATACTGCAAATTGGATTTATGGGAAAACCTTTATAAAATAGCTGAGATATTTGCGGGTCAAAGGCGGGAAAGTTCTTTTCATTTTCCACTGTATGTATAGAACTAGGAAATATTTATTTCAACACCTAATTGAAAACTTTTTTTTAAATAACAATGGATTTTAATATAAATAGGAATGTACGTGACTTGACACCTGATTAAAAAAATGTAATTCTTTGAAATTCTACAGTCCTAATTTGTAATCCTTAAACATTATTCTGGTGCAAATTCGCACTGGCAACAAATATGAAATCGAAATTTTTTAAATATTTCAACCTGAAACTATATAATTTTGAATTTTTAGAGTTTTACAAAAGCCTATTGTATTCACATACTATGTTGTTAAATTGGAAATTATTATTTTTTTAAATTTTCATTACCTTAGATTTAAATTTTTTTATTTTACATTTGTAAACTTATAGAGTAATTTGACGAATCCTATGGCAAAAGGGCTGAAGTTCCAAATTTCGGAAATCCGTTTGATTGGCTTAAAATAATGTTTTGAACTTAATTCATTTTCCTGTGGATGATTATGATGCAGTTCGATTTAGAAATGGGTCCGGCGCTTTTTGCCACGCGCCGTTCTTTGACAATCGTTTTTTTTTGCAGGCGGTTGCTTGTTTTTACGCGTTCCTTTCTCGATTCGATAGAGCTAAGTAATAGCTCGAAAGTAATGTCTTGTTTTTTTTTTAAATTAAAATATAAAAAAATTATGCAGCAATTTCTGAGTCAAAATCGGCGTTTTTTGGGACGAGCCGTTCTTTGAAAAGGTTTTTCTCGGAGATGGTTGCTTTTTTCAAAACGGCCTTTTTACGATTCAATGGATGCTGACAATACTTTAAAACATTTGTGTAGTTTTTTGTTAAAAATTAAACGCTTAAAACTGCAATTGTCTAGTATTCCTTTTTGAATATTGGACGCTATCAATTAAATATTGTTGAAATAAAAACACAATCCATTTGGAATTATAAAATTGTAACATAAACGTTACAAAACTGCTGAGTATTTGAATTAAAAAATGGTTAAATTTCAAGTCTTTTCAATAATTTGAAATTATTCAATTTTAAACCCCTCCAACATATTATGAATAAAAAATTAGGATTTGGAAATTAAAAAATTTATATTTACGGTCTGTTTGCAATGTGAAAGTCTTCAATTTTTAAACGATTCGAAATTCAAAAACAGGGAGATGAACGAAAGTTTCGTTCCAGTTCGTTACTGCCAGTTAAACCAAATAATTTTGATCCAATCATAATGTAATTTCAGAAAATTATCTAATTCCGTCCAATTCTAGAGATGGTGAAGTTTAGAAAAAAATGAACGAAAGTTTCATTCGAACTCCTGCTCCAAATTTTTAAATTTCAAAGGCTAATAATTTTATTATGTAAATATTCAGACTAAAAATTTACTATTAAACATTTTATAACGATTTAAATATCAAACCATATAAATGTTCAAGTTTCAATTCACGAGTTTTCATTTTCAAGCACTTCAAACTTCAATTATCTAATTTTTTAATGATTATTCAACTAATATATTCAAATAAAATTTTGTTTAATAGATTCCTTCTCGCATTATTACCTTTATGATCATTTTAAATTTGTACAATTTTGCGCTTTTTGAATTGCAATTGCGCAATTTCTGACGTTTCAATTTGAAATATTTCGTATATATTCGCAATTTAAAACTATTCAATTTTAATGTTTTTCACTGAAAAAAATAAGTACATATGGTAAGAGCACCAACTTCTCTAATTTATAAGTTAATACAAAAGTTGAGCATATTTTTCTTCGATTAATTTAATTCTACCATCATTTTTACGAAGAATGCATGTATTATTTATTGTACAATGCAAGCAAATATGTATCCAAAATTAAATAAAGTCACTTTGGTTTTGGGCTAAGGCCTAGAATTGGTGTTGTTACCCTAGTTGAACTAAAAATATTTTGGTGGTAAAAATTTTCTAGTCGAGAAAATAAAGTAGAAAATTTTCAAGTCCACAAAGTAGTAAAAATGCTACAAAATTTTGTACGAATTAATAAAGTAAAAAAAATGAATTGCTAGTAGGCTTGCTAACTTAAAAAAAAATTAACCGAAGTACATTCTGCTTTAATTATTTATTTCCATCATAGGGAAATGCTGACTGGATTCTTGTTTTAGGACAAAGAATAATTCGAAAAATAAATACTGTTGTAAAGTACTATGGGTATATTCACTATGTTTATGCATTACCGAAAATCAGAGAGACCATCAAAAGGTCAATCAATGGGTTCTGATATAACGAACAACTTTTTAACTTACGGCAGTGTTATTTTATATGATATAAATAATGTAAATTTTTTAACACGAAGATTCATTGATTGATTGATCATAAAATTATTGATTGATTGATATTAAAATTGATTAAGATTAAATTAAATTAATTAAGATTGATCATAAAATGTCATCCATGGTTCGTTACAAGGTCAATCGACGCTTCTCGAAAACGCGAATAAATACATCATATACAGTCCTGTTGTATTCCCAATGTTAAAACAATTTTCTTCATATAAACGAGATAAATTTTTTTTTTAATTATAAATAGGTATTGATGAATCAAAAGAGGGGTCATGTAAGATTCAATAGGTCCACTGATGCGTCTCGAAAACGCGATCAAATATATCAGATATAGTTCTGTTGTATTCCCAATATTAAAAAAGTTTTTCTCATATAAACAAGTAAAACAATATACAAAAAATTATAAACAATTATTTCTAGATCATAAGAGGACATAGTTCGACACGTCTTTAAGACATGAAAAAATATATCGGATATAGTAATGTAGTATTCCTAATATCAAAACAGTTTTTGTCATATAAACATGGTGAACAATTTTTCCTTCAAATTTCTAAAAGCAAAACAAATCACTTGAAATTGGTCAATCTAGCTCAAAATTCTATCAGACCTGGAAATCAACTGTGGTAACAATTCGTTGAAATCTCATCCATTTCTTTTACTTTTCCAGATATGGTAAACAGAACACAATCACTTACACACATATATGTAAGAACATTTAAAAAAATGCATGATCGAGTGCCTGGGGTCGAATTTTATCGAAATATTTGGCTAAAAAGTCATAAATTAACATATTATTTTATGATACCACATAAAGAATGCAAAGGTTATATATAATAGACAATAGTTTCCTACTTAACTTTCATATAGCTTGTAGACTCATTGTTTCTTTAGTATTAGTATAATGAGAAGTTCTCTTGCGACATTTTAACATTAAGAATTTTTATTTAGCACGCGGATCCAAATGCCACGAAATGCAGTACACAGAGACGAGCTGTGCGTTTATTATGTACCCTTTTGGAAATGTCACTACTGAGTGCTGATCTACCTACGATCATATACCGGAGGCTGAAGGCTTATAATTAATGTTCCGTCTATTGTTGAATCGACGTTATCGCGCTTGCTCGTCTATAGAGTTTAGCCAATGTTCACCAACCATGCACGAGTTATGACAGATGGTGCTCACAGACATCGGAAACTTTCTCGAGATGCTCGACTAGCAATTACAATTGCACAATAGTAGGATGTGTCTTAGATTTCGCGAATCGCCTTACCTCAATCATCACATCTAGTCTTCTCGAACAGAAGGAAAAATTTACAATTTATGAGACATCTGTATTATATACCCGAAAATATTGAATTAAAATTAATCACATAATAAAACAACAATACCGTAAAATGGGACAAAGCAGCTCTTTTTTTTGTTTTTTGCAATAAAAACGAACATTCTTGCAAAAATCATTCTGAAGGACGAAAAATAGACTCTTTTATGTAAATATTTTCATAAATTTTGTTCAAGAGCTAGAAAATATGATCCACTGAACAAATTTGCACGCACTTTGGCAAGCCAAGTTCTTCACGAATTTTTCTGACACAACCTCACCAAATTTCCAAAACTGAAAATCTTGTACGAACGCACTTGTCCTTCGTCATAACTAACTGAACTGCATCAAACAAGATTTAAAATAAAGTTTAACATTTGTGAAAAAAACTTTTTTTAATCCTAAAATTTATCATTCAGAGAAGAGATGATTATAAAAAAAATTGTGGGTGAACCGGTTTCCCGCACATAGACGCGCCACTTAGCCCCATTTTAGTTTTTAGGGCAATCTATCAAATCGACAGAAATAGCAACACGATTAAAAATTAAAAATTTTCAAAGATCTACGATTCTGAAAAAAATATTTCAATCTGTAATTGTTTATTTAAAATTAATTATCAGAACAATTCTATTTCAAATCAGGCAAAGGCGTCTAGCTTAGGGTGTAAGAATCCCTTATGGAACAGAAGTATTGGTAAGTATTGGATCCAGTACTTTTTTCGCGAGAAAGTATTGGATTTCCAATACTCATTAGCGAAAAAAGTATTAGATCCAGTACTTACCAATATTTCTTTTTCACAAGGGATCATTTGCTACTTCGATACATCATTCTATTGTAAAAATTAAGGAGCACGTATTAAACAGTTCAATAACACATTTTTTTAGATTTGTCACAATCAATCGACAATTAGCTGCGAATTCACTGGAAATTCTTGCTCTTTCAGTTGATCTCAAAAAAAATTTAATTAAAATTTAAAAATAATAAACTATCGGCCGTTTTTCTAAATTTTTTTTAGTTGGAGTTATTTAAAAAACCCACCTTACATTTTTTTCAGAACTAGCTGGTGATCCTACTTAATAAATCTCTAAACGAAAATATCTCAAGAACTCTCGAACGTCGAGATTATCGTAATACGTTATAACTTTGAGGTTCATTGTACTCCCATTTTTGCTGTTCAACCTCACTGCCAAGTTGAACTGAGCTAATAGGGATATGTTTCTCCGAAATATTCTTTTAGAGCGTACTGATTGTAGGAATTTTATTCGTAAACTTTTCCAGATTAAATTTAAGAAAAGTACAAATAAGTTTAAAATATATTAAGGATTTTTAGATTTTGGGAAAGAATTTAAATATATTTTATAAATTTTCGGAAATCTTTGAAGTTTTAAAATATTTTTTATATATTCAAAACTTCTTAGATTCATAAATATATTTTAAACTAACTCGAATCATTCCTAAACTTTTAAAAAAAATTTAAAGTTTTAAAAATTGCTTTAAAATATTAACATATTTGTTCGACATTTTTTGAAATCCTATCAAATGATTAGATATTTGTTTTAGTCTTCTATAAACATTAATTTTTCAAAATAATCATTCAACATTTTCCCACGAAACTTAAGAAATTTTTTTTATTTAATTAAAACCTTACAAAATTCTTAAAAAGCTTATAAATTTTTTGTTCGAAATCTTAAAAGATGTACATTTTGTTCAAAATGTTTTGACATCATTTCAAATCATAATGTTTTCTAAAAATTGGGACTTTTCAGTTTATTTTGTGAAATTTCGCAGGAAACAAAAATCTATTCACTTGAGTTGAATGGGTTTAGAAGGCTTCTGAATTGCGTATCCGTTACTGGAATTCCAGATCTCAAAACGTACAAAGTTAGAAAGAAGTACGTTTAAAAAACGTTCAATATCAGAAAGGTGGCATAAAAACGTTTTTGAATTATAGCACGTTTTTGAAACGTAATTTGGCCTGACCTAGGACGTTTTAAGAGTGTTATGAAAGATTTAAATATTTTACCTAATTCAAAAACATTTTTTTAGAACTTTATTTATTTAATTTTACGTTAATTGAACACAAAATATAAAAAAATATAAAAATTGAATATTGTAGATTAATTAATACATTAAAAAAGAATTAAAAAATAGAAGCATGGTACATTTTACTCCATTTTTGCTTTAAAAATAACTTTTAGAAGAACACGAGATTTTCGTAAAACATGTTACGAAAAATTCACTATACTCATTATATTTACTATTTTCCTTGGTTCTATAACAATCAAATGTAGAAAATACATTGATTATAGCAAAACTAATAATTTCCTTCCTCATTTCACATACAACTGTTATCAAGCAGATATCACATGATTTAAGATTTTAAGGGTGAAGTATTTGGAATGGGAATGCACTTTAAAAATTAATAACTTAAGCGTAGAGGCCGCAGTGTGGACATTGGATGAACAAACGTTCAAAATAATATTCCGGCTTATATCACTAGGTAACAAGATTTTGTTTATCATCAACTAATGGGACATTTCAGTATGTTTTTTCCGCAGAATACGAACCTGAATGCAAAAATGTTTTATCTTTTCGCGGTTGCTCAGAAAAACAGGGTTAAAAAGTTTTATGTGATATTGAACATTCAATCTTGAATATCTCCGAAAATATTGATGCTACGAAATAGGAAGGTTAGTTTCAGAATCAGCGCTTCAAAATACTTTAAAAAATACCATACCAATCGATAAACACGAATTTTCTAAAAATTTTAAACATAGTCTATTTTTAACCAATTAATTTTTTTTTAACGATAACTAAATAAATTCTTAAGAGAGCTGTGAGAGCCAATTTTTAGAAAAAGTTAATACATCTTTTTATTTAAGTATAAACTTTTAAAAAATTAAAATTTGTAAGTTCCCGATGCATTAACAATGTATAAATTGTCCAGTTTGACTGTTACGTCATGCAAGTTTCAAAAATAGGTAGATCGATGAGTTGTATTGTACTATTGTCATACCTGGTATTAGAGGCCAACCAAAAGTTTGCAGTGACTTACGGGTCAGAATTCTCGTTTGCATAGATATATGCAGTTTTCTTTTGCAAATGAATTGATGTGAAAATCTCATTTTCATCAAAAATGTGACATAAAAGTGTATTTTTAACTTGTACGGCAACAGTTTGCCAAAGATATTCCGAAACAGTAAATTAACATTTTATGAAAAATGTGATTGTTATAAACAAATTCGTAATGTAGGTCAATTTAATGCTGTTTTACACCTTACAGAGTATCTTCTGCATATGTAATGTGAAGAATAAAATAAAGTGATCGACTTTTAATTGAAGAAGAAAAAGAGCTCCTATATAAAAATTAAAAGGTCTGGCCAAAAAGGGTTCGAAAAATATATCATGTTACGCTCCTACACACAACTTTTAATATTGATCTACATTGCGAATTTGTTTATAACTATGACATTTTTCAAAAAATGTCAATCTACTGTTCCAAAATATCACTGGTAAACCAATTAAACAAATTTCCAAAAAAATGTACCTCAAATTTTTAAAAGTTGTTTGAATTCAGCATTTGTTTATAACAACAAGAAATATACTTCCATTTATTTTCACGTATAATGCTTGTACATGAATTCAAATTGGTATACAGAAAAATTCATCTTTTAAATATTCAAAATAATTACAAAATCACAGACTGCTGTTTATAACAATACGATTGTTAACAACAAATTAACAATTTATTATAAACTCTCAATTAGTATCATGAGATTCTGAATTTATTAATTACATATGAATGTAACTCAAACTGAACAATTGATGTATTGTTAATGCATCGAAAACTTAAAAATTTTAATTTGTGCAAAGTTTATACTTAAATAAAAAAAATTATCAACTTTTTTTAAAAATCTACTCTCACAGATCTCTTAAGAATTTATTTAGTTTCCGTTTAAACAAAAAAATTAGTCGGTTCAACGGTCACACCGTGCGCAGGGTGACATGACATACGGCAATAAAACTTCATAAGAATTTGAAAAATCATCTAAAAATACACACAGAACAGATAAAAATATTTTAAAAATCGAAAAATGAGTATTTTAACGATTTATTTGATACTGTCTTTAGCATTTAACAATATCTCTTCATTTTATAGAAGGATTCATGACACAGGCCGACAAAATGTGTACCCAAAGACCGGATTATGTGACCCCGAAGGATTTTAGTGTCCTAACAACGAATCCGTTGTCTACAGTTTTCCTATACGACAGGTTTTTAAGATATCCTAACCTAAAAGTGCAAAAATGGCTATTTTTAGACATATTTGAGGCAATATAACATGATCAGCATTTTTTTCTAAAAACTGCTAACGCCATCCTTTAGAACTCCTTTTGATCTTCCATTTACGTTTTTAATCATGTCCAACCGATTTTTTTTCTTCGAGATACCGCACATTAACCATTTCAGTTCCACAATGAAAAACTAGCAAAGGAGGCGAAGAGAAACTGAAATGGTTAGTGTGTCATATCTCGGAGAACAAAAATCGGTTTGACATGATGAAAAATGTAAAAGAAAGGTAGAAATAAGTACCAAACGATTGCGTTAGCAGATTTTAGAAAAAGAATGGCTCATCGTCTTATATTGCCTCAAATATGGCTAAAATAGCCATTTTTCACTTTTAGGTTAGGATATCTCAAAAACCTGATGTATAGGAAAAATTTAGATAACGGGTTCGGTTTTAGGATACCAAAATCCTTCGGGGTCATATAGGGTAAGTGTACCAATTACTGCAGGTGTACCTATTACTGCGTTTTTTTCGCCTACTCAGAATAAGCTGAGTACAAATAATTTTTTTGACAGCAAAAAATTCCTTAAATCAATAAGAATTTACTCTACTGTATAACAAAAGCTAAAATACCGCTAAATTAGTTATATATTCTTAATAAATATTTGTAAAAAAACATTCATAAAACTTGAAAAATCCACCATTTTGCTTCTATTTTAGTTACTGGAGTACTGTTCTTTAATCAGCCTTAGATTTATTGCATAACCTTGTACGCAGTGGAGAAATGATTTTTTTTTAAATCAGAATACTTGTTTGAATAGAATGAACATTTAGAAACGTGTAAATTGCTTTATTAATTAAAAAATCAAGCCCGCAGCAATAGGTACACATTTATTACTGTGGCGCTCATTACTGCGGTACGAAATTCAAGCCATATGTACCTAATACTGCGGTGCTATCAACATGTGAACCTAACCTTCGCTTTAAGTTTTTGATTGAATACACGCCAGACGCTTTGAAATGATAGGTTAATTATTTTGATTTAATTTTTTGCTAAACGATGGCTGCAGTAAAAAAAAGTGAAAAAGAAGGAACGAAAGAGGAAGCCAAAACCTAAAAGGAAATCTTTAAAAAGTTGTTTTTACGGAAAAGAAAATTTGCTGCGCTTGCGCTTGCCGTGAAAGAGGTTATGCAATGAGAAACTTTTGCAGCTGTATCACGAAGATATTCGATACCAGAATCAACAATAAGAGCACGTTGTAAAGGAAAATATGCAGACGAAAACCCTAGGCCGAATACAATTTTATCTAAAGAAGAAGAGAGTCTTGTGAAGTGGATTTTTATTTGTGCCAATCGAGGATTTCCTGTGACTTGCGAAATGATATTTCTTTTGTGGTTAAATTATACTTTGAAGAAAATGACTGATCAACAAATGCATTTTTAAAAATAAAAGAGTAATTTATTTGAGAGGTATTTAACATAAAATTGTTCATTTATGATCTATATGTTCGTAAATAAATAAAATTTAAATCCGCAGAAATAGGTACCTCAGTTTGCAGTAATACGTACACGGTCTTTTTTCAACCGCAGTAATAGGTACAATATGTTCATTTTTCAATTTTTTACATTTTTAATACGTTATGTTAGGTTCTTGTACTTGCCAATTTTTTTGAATGCACAAAATACATTATTCTTTAGGCTGAAACAGAAAAACCATATTATTTCAATGTAAAATAGGTGAAAAATTGAATTGACGTGAGGTTAAACCATGACACCGCAGTAATTGGGACACTTACCCTAGCCCGGTCTTTGGGTACAAAAAAGATATCATTTTTGTCATTATTTATTATTATTTGAAATCAACATTGATAAATCGATTTTGAACTATATATGAATCTACGTGCGTATACAGGGACTGTATACCCTATTCTTGAATATTATCATTTTCAAATAAATATAAGTTATATTATCTGTTTATCTCAAACATTAAAAATTGTTGTTAATATAATTTAGCAATTTTTCATTTTAAAATTGTAGCTTGGGAGAGGTGGGTGACAAGACATTTGCCTGCTTTTTTGTTTATATTTTCTAAACAAAGTCTCATAAGATTTAAAAAGGTAGAAAACTACTGGTACTTAAAGTGGCCAACTTTTTGGAAACTACACTTGGGATTATTAAAGATAACATTTTTAAAACTATCGTATACATCCTATCAGTTTCATGCCGGCTAAACCATTTTTGAGCCCAGAATTTTTTTTAAATGTAACTTTTTATTTTTTCTCGTAAACGATGCAAGCTATTAAAAAAAAGTAAGAGGTGTTTTTTCTAGAACTTTTCTAGGCGATTCAAGTTTCAAAGGGGGGGGGGGGGTGAGAACATTCAATTGAGCAAATTTTATAAAAATGGCCAACATTTTGTCATTTTTCAATTTTCGGAAAATACCGCATTTTGAAAACCTTTCTCTTAATTTTTGACAATTCGCAGATAATATTCGAATGATTGTAACAAATCCAAAAAAAATTTTTGAGTGAATTGTGAAATACGGATTCCTTTATTTCCACCATATAGAATAATATAACCCAGCACCAAATTATTCTGACACCATGACCTAGACTTTACTTGACATTTTGCCTGATCTCAAATGAAATTGGTGATCCGATTTTTTTCCCCTTTGCTTTAGCAAAAACCTGTAATTTTTATTTAAGCTTCGTAATTGATAGCCTATTTTGTTCCTTAAAATACTATCTATAATTCTATTTGGATGGTTCTTATTAAAATACAGATCAATTTACATAAACGAAATTGCTAATTAACTATATACTAATTAAGAACTATCTAGCTACCTGCCTAGCCAGCTTATTTATAGTTCAAAGAATAAAATAAGCCATCAACGATAAAGATTGAATCGAAAATACGATTCTTTCCTGAAGCGAAAGAAAATCTTAAATAACTATTTGTAAATGAACAATTACATATTGAATTATTTTTTCTATATTTTGTCTATTTTTCTATAGAAATTCAAAAAATGTCAAAAAAACTGATTCCAAAACAAATTTTTATTTAAAGCTCTTAAGCTTAACTGAAATGTTATTTAAATTCAAGAAACTAACAGTAGTTTAAATATTTAACAAATTAAGAATCTTTTTTTATTCTTAATCATTACATAATTTTATCCTAAGACTAATAAAAAATATCAATTAGGAATGCCCTTAAACTTTGATATATATTTAGCACATGTTGAAATTTTAGGAAACCAAATTTGAATAAACCTTACATGAAATTTTTGAATATACCTAAGTTTAAATGTTTCTTAGAATCTAATGAAATCTTAGAGCATCTCATTAAATCTGTCAAAAACGTTCCTCAACGCCTTCCAAATTGGTACCTCATAACAGAGTTAAGGCCTGTAAATTAATAATCTGAAGGCTACAGTAAATCACACTGATATTTTTTATCACAAGTTTGGATAAAACGATGCAGACAGTTGTGAACTACACCACCAGTGAATGTGATCGTAAACGTCAATGAGGTAGTCAACATTATTGGACATATATTACATATATTTTAATATTCACAACAGTGACAAAGATTTGTATCATTTTAAGTTAATTTAAAATTATTTGAGTCTTAAAATTCTTCTCGAACTTAAGATATGGATCTTTAATTTTCGTTTCTAAATAAGAAAGTAGGAAATTATCAAAAATATTTTGTAATACATAGAATTATTTTGGTATTCATAATGTTTTCCAAGTTTAATAGCTATCATTTCAAAATCCTGCAAATTTAGAGAGTTTTTGAAAAATTAAAAAGGGTAAAAATGAACACTTATCGTATTTAAATCAACCTAATAAAAAATTGATGACAACGATTTTCTTTTCAAAAAATCAGCATCGTCAGATTTATCATTAACCAATATTATTATCTAATTAAATCTTTCTTAGAATCTCTGCTCTTTTTCCAAATACGTTAGAATCTTAGTACCTCTTAAAATAGTCTCATATTTAATCGAATTCCAGAATTTCTTAAAAATGCTTTTAAATACATTGTTTCCAAATTTTCAAATAGTAGTTAAATCAAAATAGATCATTAAAAATTCAGCAAATGATTTCAAAACTCAGAAAATAATTGAATCTGTTCCTATGAATGAAGAATATGATATACATAATAATAAAACTCAGAAAATGTTATTCTACGGAATTCAATTTAAAAAGCTGTGATATTTTCTGCCCATTTAGAAACACAAAAATATTGATAAAAAATAAATAAACATTCATCGTCAGAATCCGCGTGCTCTTTAAAACCCTGAATTAAATATTTTATTTTAAGAATGATACCCTCTTATATAATCAATAACCACCCAATAATTTATCTCTTTGGAACTTTTCGTATAAAAATAAATTCAAAATCTTGTGCGCCAGAGAAAATGTCTCATCATTTATTGTTAAACTGATTCTCCGTGACGATTTCCTCTTTGTTCATAATCACACGGATCTATCTATATTGTTCCTGTAATAAAATAATGATACACCACTTGTTGTCCTGTCACCAGGAGAAAAATAATTATTGACTCCGGGTAACTCGAAATAACTATTATGTCACGATGGAAAAGATTGATAATTGCAGAGGAAACGTGACGTGGGGGTTATCATTATACGCATTCAACTAAAACAAGTAAAATAAAAAGATTCAGCACCCGCAAGCGGCCAATCTTTTGATGTTCATTCGCGTAGCATGTCAGGAAGTTCAAGAAACTGTTATTAAACCTTCAGTTCATCATACATGATCGTATCTACCTCATGATCGATCCTGCGATTGAAGTTAAAAATAAAAATACGTTTCAAATTTAAATAGATATAAATCTGAATGCATTACAGAATTTTTTTGGAGACTATCAATCATTATTTTTGTTTATCGATGCCAGGATCTATTCATTATTTCTATTTCAAAATTTAAAGAGATTTAAAAAAAAGTAAAATCGGTACAATGATTGGCCATTCAAGCAATTTTTCAAGTTCAGCCATTTGCAAAAGCGAGTATAAGCGTTAAACAGAAGTATAAAATATATAGATAGATAATAAATGATGACATCACAGTGGAAAATCAGTGACTTTTTTTTGGTTCAAAATATCATAGTTTCAATTCTCAATTTTTTATAATTTAACAAATGTAAAAAGAAAAATGGCCATTTTTCCTATTCAACGTTCCCAGTGCTCGTACATAATACGAACATTTTTGCAGACGCCTACATTCCATAGAGCAGCATTAGTTAAAGATTTTTCGTCATGATATAATAAATTAAATTAATTTTATGATATAATTATGTGCTCAAAGTGTATTTTTACCATTTTTAATAGTTTGACATTTTTTAAAGTTATAACATCAAAATAAAATGATATAAATGTTGCAAGACATTTGGGTCGAAACAATATTAGAATGACAAAAAATTGTCCTTAGATGATACTTGTTAATATTATAAGCAAAGTTACTAAATAAAAACAATGACAATCTTAGCACATTGATTTCCAAAATTCCCTATTCCAAGTCAGAATTATATTTATTTACAAAATTTTTAAATATAATTCAGCAATATAGTAATTTCCTTTTCCCAAAATTTGGAAGAGGGAAATTTCAAATTCTGATGGATTCTGACTTGGAACAGGGATTCTTTTTTTAAACTCCCTTCTTCTCTATATCAGAAATAAAATTCTTTTAAAAAATTCTCGTTCGATGCCAAACTTTCCCTGTTCCAAGCCAAATTCTAATTCTTTACAGAAAATCCATATCCTGAAGTAAAAATAATTACAATAAAAAAAAACTTTGTTCTAAAGTGAACCTAAAATAAAAATGATAATTCTTTACGGAAATTTCCGGTTCTATCTCAGAATTATAATTCGTTTAGAAAATTCCCCACCTTAAAGTCAAAAATCTAATTCTTTGCGGAAATTGCCTGTCCCAATTTTCACAATTATATTTCTTTACTGAAATCCCCTGTAAAAACTCAGAATTATAATCCCTTTAAAAAAATTAATTGTTACGACTCAGGAGTGGAGTAATACGCCCTGTTTAAGAACATTTTTCTTTTTATTGCCTATAATTGAGCTACGGAAAATTAAAACCGCCTAGCTTCATTGAACCTAATTTTACAGGAGAGACAAACAACCTTTTGAGGGGAATAATTTGCAATAGATTGAAGAAATTTAGTTGTCAATTGTTTGCAACGTTTTTATCCAACTTCAGATAAAAACATATGTTTAAGATTTACTGCGAATATACCATAAGATTATAATGAAAAAACGCACAAATTTCTAGGGAAATACTATGATATAAATATTGATATATTTTTCACAATTAAACAACAAATAATTGACAGAAAGAAACGAAACATTTTTATAGGTATACATAATACTTCAACTTTACTCTAAGTAAATCAGAGTATATATTCTAACTATGTTAGAAATAAATTTTTTGAAAGACTATAATGAGATTGGATTTGGAAAAAGATTGAATACATTCCATCACAAATGCTCTAAATTTAAATACTCAAATTTACCAAATATTTCAGAATATTTAATTAATTAAATGGTGTGTAAAAAAATGCTAAACCTTCATATTTTCAATGAAATACGTGTATATGTAGTAGGCATTCAGAAAAATCCAGCTTTTAGCCACATTCCTAGGCATTTGGCTAAACGCCGGCCGATAGACGAATTTTCGTTTCAAATGATCAATTTTAATCTAACTGCCGGATCAATTTAGGAAGTTAGCGTAACTTTCTAAGGCTCGGTGGGCCTTTAGAATAAGAGACAGCAGTATTGTTTGTATTTCACCATAAGTTAGTATCAAACATTCTGAAATTCATTAAAGAAAAATGTCTGCTGTTTTCTAAAGACCGCGGGCCTTGAAATTTTAATAATATTTTCGGTGTTATAAAATGATCTTTGGGATGTAAATTAATTTGGATTTAACGTGTGTGAAACAAAAAATTGGTATTCATAAGGAAAAGCTGATTCATTACGTCTTCTTCCAGACTATTTTATTAAGAATTTGTACAATAACGTTTCAGAATCGGGCCGATTCTTTCATTAGATTACCTGCTTACATTTTTGAGAATTTAAAACCAAAATAGTTTGTAAGAAGCTTGTCATATTTTATACATGTTAACTAAGTTTAATATGGAGACGAAGTGTGCACACTCCATCCTCCTCATATTTTAGTCCCAATCGGTCCGATTTCGGAACGTCATTGTAAACATTCTGATTAAAATAGTCTAGACGAAGTCGGAAAAAATAAGGGTTTTCCTTATGAATACCAATTTAAAAATTAGGTTTATCAAGTAGGAACAAAGGAAGGGTTTTTAAAGGTTGCTTTCCTCGAGCGTACATAGCTAAATCGGGAACAAGTGCAATTCTTCTTGATGACGCACCAACAAGATATATTACTAAGTTCAAGGGAGACTGGTAGTAATAAATCTATAAGCGGTATCAGGGTACAAAAAATATAATTTTAAGGCCTGTCAAAACTCAATGCCAAACGAAAATGTGTGCATGCTTTTAAGCAGGAATTATGTGCAATTTTCGGTGCCATTTGAGCTCACTTTGCTGCAATAAGTAGCTTATTTTTTCAGACTAAAGGTAACCATACGTATTTTTTACATAAAAACCAACTATTCCCCAAAAAGTTACCACATTTTCCTAACACATAATTTGGTCTCCTTACTATTACTTCGTGCTTTCAAAATTCGTGAAAATACTTCGGTATCACATGAAATCCTTAAAAATCCTTTGACATCCCGTGATTTATCCCTTAAAATCCGTTAAAATCCTTCGGTATCACTTGAAATCCTGTGAAATCCAGTCAAATTTCTGAAAATCTAATTAAATTCGTTGAAGATCCTTAAAATGTTGTAAAATTTGTAGAAGAAATTGAGGTTTTATCTGAAGTTGTACTAGGTAATTTCTTTAAGCTGTTGAAATCTTTTAAAATCATTTCAATTCCAAACCTAAAATTGTTGTAATCCCTTGAAATCTTTTGAAAATCCTTGAGATCTCTTAAATTCCCTACAAAGCTTTCAAATATCGTTAAATTCCGTAAAAATATTATAATCCTTTGAAATGCTTGGTCATCCTTTTAAACATCTAAAAAATCCTTCGAAATCTGTTGACATACATTAAAATCACTGGAAATCTTTTAAGTCATTTGAAATCCCTTGAAATCATGTTTACAGTGAAAATAAATGAGATGTTTTTTTATATATTGAGTAAAAATATAAAATCTTACGTAAAAACGCAGGTAGCGGGTCATACACATCGTATGAATCCTTACAATAGAGTGGGAGGGGGTCTAAAGTTTCCAAAATGATCCTTACATAATTGATTGGTGTTCCCTAAATTCATGCGGCAGTTGGACTAATATTGGTCATTAAAACGATAATTCGTATATTGTCCGGCGCGGCATTTAGTAAAATGTTCAAAACTCAGTTTCGCTAAAAAGTGTAATTAGGCGATTTTAGCCTTCCACGCTCTCAAACTGAACCAGTGAAATTGTTACTAGTTGAATCAGTATTTGGAATTATCACTGGTGAACCAGTGATTTCCCTATTTCGACTGGGTGAACCAGTAAGTGATTCAACTAAAACAGCGTTACTGAAAGTGATTAATCCTAAGCGTTATACGTAACCAGCTGACAGAGGACAACGTGTACGACTGACACTGAGTGAACCAGTGAATCTCAGTGATTAATCCAGTGACGGAATTCCACTGAGTGAACCAGTGAAATCTCACTGATTGCCAGTAACACACTTCTGACTATTTCAACAAGTGAGATTTCACTAGTTCATTTTGAGAAAGCATAGCTCACGTTCTATAAGCAAAGTTAATAATTTTCTCTAGAAAACGTCTCTTACCGAGAAAATATTGACAATATAATACAGAAACTCTAATTTCCTGTAATTCCTTTCTTCCATGGTAGCAAATGAAGGACGGACAATAACTCATGTCGATGTCAACCGGCGAAAGTCTGCAACTCACTGATGACCCGGCTGTTAGTTACCCGTGTATGTACCAACGCAACGCATCCATATACGCGCTAGTTAGACTCACTCGACAGTTAACGAGGTTTATTGCATCGCGTGGCATTCGCAATTTCTAACCGGGCCACACTGTCTCCTTTTGCAGATTTCAATCGGCTCGTTCGCGTCAACAATTTTGAAACTTGCTTATAGATAGAGTCTTTGGAATTTTCTCTTTTCTCCATTCCATACTCGGAGGAGGAGATATGCCTGATAGACAAAACGGGATGCGGACACTTATTTAGTTTGAGAAAATGATTTGCCAGCACGTTCGTCATCGCATCGCTGCAACTCAGATGGAAAGTCACTATGCACTGCGACTCGATTTATCGAGTTGTTGCCATAACGTAACGTCTTTTACCGTTATTTTATATTTTTACCTCACTTCCACGCGTTAAAATGTTATTCACCTCGTTTCAAGGCAAACCTTACCTTCGTTTCCTATGTAAACACGCGATATCTTCAAACATAAAGAATGTCGACAATCCGCTATATCCATTCAGAAAAAAATATTTGCAGAAACAATTCATAGCACAGTAATAGAAAGTGGCAATTCTATTTCTAATAATTTTTTTCTCCCTGCACTTTATTTGATTAAATTCAATCAATTCTACAAGAAAATAGATTTGGGATAAACTTATTTATACTCAGACACTTTCATGTATTTACATTGAATTCAAAATGTTCCTACTTTGTTGAAAAAATAATTTGTACTTGGAAAATCGTGGGCGTGGAAAAATGAACAATATTGACAGAAATTCTTTCAAATGTCAATCATTATAAATTGGTAGTGTCTATATGTCAATACTTTCAAAGTGAAAGCAGGCGAGTTCAGAACATATTTTCAATTTGAAAATTTTAAGAGCCAACCTTTCGAAGTGAAAGCAACCAAGTTCGAGAAGGAGTTTAAACTTAATCAAATTATATAAGCTTTTACAGTACCGAAATAATGAAACTATTACATTAAGAAAAAAGTCTATTTAATTAATAGTGCGCACGTTCACGCTCGTTCAAAAGCAGATCTTATTAACTCAAATGAATATACTATCAAATTTATAGGATCCCTGTTGAACCTCAATAAATCATTATTGTTTTATTAAATACTCATTTAAGTCAATAGTATTTGCTTTTGAATAAGCTCGAAAGTGCCTATTTTTGATTCAATAAAATATTTTTCTCATTTTGTTCTCAGAACACAACTTTGCAATTACAAGAAAAAAATGTATAGATGGTCCAATTATATTTATACTTGATCTGGCGACAAATATAGTTGAAAACGAAACAGTGATATTGACAAAATCTTTGAAATAGGGATTTGCAGCCAAATTTAATTTCACTATTATTAATAATAAATCACATTTCTGAATCCTTAAAACAAATATATTATATAGCAGTGATTTGAAATTTACATATAATCCATTTCACAGTTTACTCTAAAATTCTAAAGATTAAGAAGGCATAATTAAAATAAAAGTGAATGGAATTAATAGTAGAAATGTTTTTGAAATGTTTTACTTTTCCAAGACTTAGATTTCATTTGATATGATTTCTCTATTTTTCTCACTAACCAAAAAATTCCATTTTTTCCGTCTACTTGAATTAAAAAACATATAGACAAAAAATATGGAAAACCTCATACTTGGTGAAAATTTATTTCAAAATTTGGTTAGGAAGAGGAAATCAGTTTTACACCACCTGAATTGAATTATTTGAATAAATCTATTTGTTATGGCTATATTGGAAAAAAAATTTCTACTCAATCGACAAAAATTTTCTGTTGATATTTGTGCAATCAAATTTTTGTGTTCCATCCAAATTAAAAAAAATGCATTCACTCAACAAAAACATTGAAGCAACAACAAAAATCGGTTATTCTTGAAAAATATCCAAATTTTTTAAGACTCGAAAAAAGTTTTGTTGATGAAAGTAAAACTTTGCAAAAACGCCCTATCTAGTACGACGCAACGGTTCCAATCCACAGTGCCAAGCGCTACCATAACTTCGCTGAGCGAACGAGAAGCATATTACACAGCCAAATATTTTCCATAAGCTTAGCCAGTCGTCCCGAATTTTCGGGAAGTCCATCCACTTTTCTAATTCCCCCAATTTTTCGGAACGACTAAACACAGCCACTTTATTAAAAATATATTCTTATTTATATTAAAACTTGGACCTTTGGAGCTTATAATTAAGACAAAACAACTCAGGGAAAATTATTCCTATAATCAAAGATATTTCTTAATGGGTCTCTTAAATTCATATTCCTTTTTAAGATCGAAAGTGTCATAAGCTTAAGCCACCCCAGACATAAGAAAGAAATCATGTAAGTATTGAAAAGAGTTAAAATTGTTCTTTATAGTATTTCAATTATAAAATAATAAATAAAATTTTATATTATTGGAATAGGATACTTAAAATTCTTTTTGCACTAAAAATATGCGCGATTTTCCAATATTTAACTTTCTTAGCCATTTATTATCTTCACCAGCAGCTATAAAATTTCAAATAATAAAAATGATAACTAACGTTGGATGTAAGCCTCACCCCAACTCTTTGAATAAAAGTTGAAGTAAAATTTCAGGTTTCTGATAGGATGTGGATTTTATACGAAAATAAAGATACGAAGAACCAAAGACATGGCATAAATGAGAGATAAATAGAAGAAAAGATCAGAAAGGAATAAATGGAATAAAAACATTCTTTAGACTTTAGAGGATTCGATATGAAGCAGCAAGTTACAAGTAGGGTATAAGACAATAAATTAATGTTTTTTTCTTGAAGAATCCCTTACATAGCTTTCACTGTTCTTGGGCAAAAGGACAAAAGTGTCATTATATTAGTATTGACGTCAAAGAACATTGTCATTGCGGATCTTTATTTTTGGATTCAGAGGCATTTTCGTACCCCGGAGCCGGATCTGAAAATGGCACCACTCACCTGTAGAGTGACCTTGAAAGGTTCTTGAAGGCGTTCACGTTCCAAGAGATAATCTATGGCACTTGGCATAGCATCCACCCCTTTGGCCTCCCTCGCCCCCAAATACCATACATAATAAGAGCTTTTCTTGACATCTTTACTTCCCCTCAAACGTAGGGCCATCACTCACTGAAAAATAAAGAAAATTATTTTAGTTTGCTGGATGGAAAACTTGGGTTTCTATTATAATTAAATCAATAAATTTTAATTAAAATGACTATTATGCAGAATCTAATTTGCACTTCATATAATTAAGGCTTGCGATTTAAAAAAAAGTGATACAATAAGCATAGACTATCAAAATCCGATTGTCTTACCAACACGTTCTGTTTCTACTTTAGAGTTTATAGTTGAAAAAATAGACTAAATTGTTGACTATTTTTGGAAATTTTGTTAGAATTTATTAATAATTTATAGATTTTCGTCGTTTCAATTGTTACGATTAATGTAAGCTTCAAGGTTCAAATTTTATTTTAAAATGTAATTTAATAAGTGCAAAACATCAAATACCGAATGTCTTAGCAGTACTGTCCGTTTCTACTTGCAATTTTAATTTTGGTAAAGTTCATTAAACTATTTTTGGAAAATTTGTTCAAGATAAGAATAATATTTTACTGATATATTTAATTTTAATTTCAAAAAATGTAATAACAAAATGAGTATAAAAATATAATTCTCACCAACACGGTCTTGATTACACTTTGGAGTTTGAAGTTGAAAAAGTAGACTGAATTGTTGACTATTTTTAGAAATGTTGTTAAACTTCAATAATAATTGGTAGGTTTTCATTGTTTTATCTTTTTTGCTCAATTTAAGCTTCAAAAGTTATTAGCAAATGTAATTTAATAAAGGAAATACATAAAATTACAAATGTCTTACGAGTACTGTCCGTTTATACTTGCTAGTCCAAATTTGGACCGATTGATTAAATTAAACTATTTTCGAAAAGTTTGTACAAGATAACAAACTTCTTTTACTGATTTATTTTATTTAAATAATGAAAAAAAAATTGAGTCAAAATCTAGAATTGTCGTACAAGCACCGCCGTGACTACTTTATTTTAGAATGGTTTCTAGAAGATAAACAGAATTTTAACATTTTAAAACTTCAAACCATTGTGCATTTTTCAAATACAAAGATTGCATTAAGATTGAAAAACCGCTCTCAAGTAGCTTGGGCGCTTTCATTATACATATGGTAAATCTTTAATTTTTATAATTTCATAAACACTGCACTTCCTCATAGAATTCTTTTGTATTTATTGTTGATGTTAGTATAAGTATAGTTTAAAAAGAAATACTCTGACAGAAATCAAGCTGATCTATTTTCTATGATCATGATAGAAGTATTCTATGATAAACTTTTTTATTGAATGAGAACGCAATACCTGAAAATTATGTTAAGAGATAATTCCCGTATAATTCATTCTTCAAATAAAATATAGAGTCAGGGGCGTTGGAAAGGGGATTTTGGATTGTAAAAGGAGTCTGAGGGGATGAAAAAGAGTCTGCTACATACACTGAAAAAGGTTAGTTGGGACAACTAATAAAATTGATAGGACAACTATTTTAGTTAGTAAATAATGGTACTGCTATTGAGTTAGTTGTGAGAACTATTTTTGTTAGTTGGGGAATAAGTAGTTGTCGTTACTATCTAATTAGGTAGACTTACTATTTTAGTTTGTCAAAACGACTATCTGTAGGTAGTTGAACTTACTAATATAGTTAGTCATGTCTGCTAATACATTTGTAGCTATAACTATTTTCTTTTTGTTATATAGGGACTAATTAAAAAATCTGTCGCTATATCGAAATCTGAATTAAAAAGATCCAATTGGGCACGTGGGCATCTTCTTTTCGGGACACCTTAGACACGCTGATGTCAGTTAAATGTCAGTTCAGCGTCAGTTCAGCTGAGAAGACGTTTTGAAACAAATATGTCCCTATGCCCACTGGGATCTTTCTAATTTCATATGCACTTTGTAGGTTAGGATTTCCAGTGAAACTTGAAACTCGTTTGATTTTTAAATTTCTTACACATACATTCGAATACTTCGATATGATCCCCGAATCCTAAAGACGTCAACTGAGCAGCGAGTTATGACGGCCATGTCTAAACGTTCTCCCTATGTTGGTACCTTTGTTGCATTCTCAATCGTACCAACCGAGGTGGCAAATAAAACAGTTACGCCACCTACTTTAATTTGTTAGAGAAATCAATTAGTAGTACAGATCACTATTTTATTAGTAAATCTGACTACTAATACGCTACTAACGCAAACTAGTCACGATTACTACAAACGGCTTCCTAAGCCGACTACTTGCTCAGTCGGTGTTACTAACTGAATAGTTGTAAGAACCAATTAATGCTTTACTAATAAAAAGGTAGTAGCC
>CAKNWT010331966.1:0-17109 GCA_932066315.1 Andricus coriarius
CCTTTATCCGGAAGAGACCTTATCGAACGGAGACGATACAGCCGGCGGCAAAAACTTGCTCATTCGACATCTGAACTCAGGGACTCTTGCCTCGAACATTTCTCGAGCAATCGCGCTAACGGATCGTGCGACCGCTTGTTCGCCGGCAGAGAAAAAAATGGAAAATTGGTCGATCGTGCGAGGGTGGCAGGCTGTCCGGCGCGATCGTTTCCGTGGTGCATGTAAACAGCTTTATCGGTAGCGATCTGGAAACTCAATATCGGCCAACTCAATCCGGTATCCGAGTCGTCGTACAGAGCCACAAACACGCCCAAGCCAAGTGAGCTAATAAATTCTAATGCCCCGCCGGAGCAATAGATCAGCGCCGTAGAGCAAATGCCATTAGTGTAAAGTGAACTTTCGATGGATTGGAGAGCTCATAGTATAAACCATAAATTGATGTACTATGTATAGGTCAGCTTGTGGGTGAAATGCGCAGGAGGTGTGGGCTCTGCATGCCAAGGATCTTCCAAAGACACATCATCATCTTTAAGCTACTTTATTTTGGGTCTGGTATTTTTCGGCAGTACTTTCTGGCCCACGCTATGTCTTCCCAACCTTATGTCTTCAAAATACAGCTGTCAAATATTTTTTACGGACTCGCGCGAGGTAAATCACTTACGAATCGACTTATTTATTGCTTTCCTGATTTAAAAACATAAATCGGCCGAAGATAGTAGGTTTGTGTAGAGGCGAAACGCAACCGATAGAAATAAATCATTTCCGTGGGTGTAAAGTCAGGCCGGGAAGTCAGCGGGAAGTAAACGGATTTCGCGAAAGTTTCTCGACTTGTAAGTAATTCCCCATCGCGGATAAAGGATAATGGTGTGTTTTACGAGCATTTATTATTAATTACCGACTGAGAGTTAATGGGTTTTTTGCGATCTCCTTTTACTCACCGGACGTTGTGAAAGCACCCTCACCACCTCGCGAGGTATCCGAGCGTGTATCTTTGCACCTGGGCGTGGATCGACCGAGATATTATTGCCACTTTTGCCCATGTGTGCGTTTACATTGTCGGAATGAATTTGTGCTAAAATTTAAATGCCACTTGACCAATTCGTTGCGCGATATAAACCACCTGTTATTCCGAACGCAGTTGTGCAATCAGATAATAGTAAACCGTGAGACTTCGCGAGCTTACCAATGCTTTTGTACTTATTGTTTGCATATTTGGCTGATTCTCAAGTCGTTGTATTGAAATGTACAACGCTTAGGCGATCTTATCTCGGGAAATTTTTTTTTATTTGTAATTGTTGTGAAGAAATTCTCAGAAACTAAAGGATTCACGGCGAGGAACAGAAAAAGTATTTGAAATTAGGATCCTTTTCCTGATTCTTTTGAAATAAAAAATATATGTAAGAGAATAGAAATTACTTGAGTTTCTTCAAAAAGGGATTCGAAATCGCGAGAATCAGGCGAGCGTGTCGCGCAGTCATTTTTCCACGTTTTGTAACACAGGAAGCTCTTCTTCAGCGATATAAAAGTTCCGTTACGAAATTCCATTTAAGGTCTTTTGTACTTAGGCTGCATATTCAATGAGCAAGCCATGCGACATGCGGTGGCGGGGTCAAATGTGAACAAGAAAGTTGGTCCATTTTTTTGTTCTTCGCGTGATACAATTCGCGTTCATACAATTTAAAATAGAACTGTTAACGAGGATTTTTTTCACAATGTTGACAGCAGCAGTATAATAGAATACTAACTTGGACAAAAAGTAATTATTTTATTGTAAATTACCCCAATTAGGAGATTAGCAAAATAATAATTCTTTTAGAAATTATTTATTCAAACAAATAAATAAAAACCTTTTTTAAAAATCAAAATCAAGAATTTTCTTTCAAATTGGTTTAACTTTTTTTTACAGAGAAAAAAGTAATTGAAATCGGCTGTGAATTGTAGACTAAATTTTAATTTAAACCGAAAAGTTCTCCTTTTTCCCACTGTGTGTGGGATCCAGAACCACCTATTCTTTTTCTCCGATTATAGAGATGACGCAGTACTTGTCGGAGAATAGTACCAGTCACGATTAGTATTCGCAGTTCTATTCATTTCATGCAAATGGTTTTCACATCTTACAAACACACTTTTTGCTTCTGCGTATAAAGAATGCAAAAAATAAAAAACCTGACGAGCTCTTGAGTTACGAACCACAAATTTAATCCGACCAAAATTAATTTTACACCTTTACTATGAATCTTTCCATTATTGGTGGCTTTCCGAATTCGAATGAATAGAAATAAAATTAAAATTTGCAAAAAAATTAGGATCAGAAAAAGACTCACCTGATTAATGTCGCTTCCAAGGTCACGGGCACTTCTTGCACTTCTTAGCTGGTCCCCTCGATACTCCCTGTATCTTGTAGTCACTTCATCGTCAGTATGAGCTCCACTACTACTGCTCCTGAAGGTTTTCTTATTCTTCTCCTCCTTAGCCTCCTTAGCCTTCTTTTCCTTTTTGCTAAACAATTGCTTCACCTTGCTCATGGTCCCACTCTTTTTCGCCGCCTTTTTCTCGTACTTTTTATCAGCACCTGATGGTGGTTTCGAGGTCACTGTGGATTTCGTCTCAATAACATACTTATCGTACTTCCGCTTTTCTGAAGGCGTCAAATTCATATTTCTGTCAGTGTGCCTTCGCTCATGCTTGATAAACTGCAAGGTTGCGAACCCCTCATCCTCCGACTCAAGAGCTTCACGCCTATCCGCTTCCTGAGAATCCCTCCGATAATCATTCTCAATTCCCGAATCTGCGAGGCGATCCTTTCGATCCGGATCACTGAGCCGTGTCTCTCGATGCCGCCGTTCTATATGTCCTCTTGTCTCGTGACGCATGTGGCGCAATTTGCTCTCGTGGTGAACCCTCGGAGGTCGCGAGGGTGGTTCGTCAAATGTCTCCAACCTACCGTTAGAGGTCTTTCCACGAAGACTGTCTCTCGCATCGGAATCATCAAGATAATCCAATCGGTTGCGTGACCTTCGAAGCGGCTTTTTCGGATCGTCCTCAACTTTTCTGTATTCCTTCCTAATTCCACGGGAGGAATCAGAGAAACGCGTTTCGCACCTAATTGAGTCTCGGGCTGTCGTGTCTGAATCGTATCTGCTTGAATTATAGCCGCCGCGGTCGACCCTTATTCGAGGAGGTGAGCTGTCATAATCATCATGTAGAGCTTGCTTCTTGAGATACCTTTGGGTAGTGCGAGTTTCTTTATAGTATTTAGATTCTAGTTGGCTGTTGGTCACTTGTGAGATGTCAGTATCGTAATCATCATTTGGGCCCTCACGAAGGTCGTCGAGATCACGTTTAATGAATTGGGAACGATGCTTGTAACCATTTTGGTTCGAGCCGAAAGGACGTCGAAAGTCTCTAGCGTTTACGTAATCTGCGGTGCTGAGGTTCTCATGGGATCTGGTCTTATACTCGTTTCTGAGAGATTTCACCCTATTGTTCTCTCCGATCTCATCGAGCCGCTGAGTCGACTTGCTCCGCCCGCGGATCGACTCAAAGGTCCTTTTCGACTTGGGAACATAAGGCTCCCGCATGGGCCTTGGGTGACGGTTGAGCACATCCTCACTCTTTGAGAATTTCCGCTCTGCAAATTTGTTGACGACTATCGGCGACGAGAGCACGTCGTCTCGAGATTCCCTGATACGGCGTTGCTCTTCACTGAGGTAATTCGGTTTGGGACTGTTAGGGGATTTCTGTGGGTGCTCTTCGGGACTGATCCTCTGGAATTTTTCCTCAGGACTGTTCCTCGACCTGTCACTCAGAAATGGTTTAAAGTCTTCAGCGAAGCCTTCGTGAGTGCGCGTTTCAACAATGTACTTATCCCCATACTTGTCTGTTCTAGTCTCGACCGTATAGCCTTCTCTGGGCACTGGTTCAATAAAAGCATCGGTCGGAACCTTGTTTATCTTTTTTTCGTAGCCGTAGACCTTTCCATTGTCCTCGTGGATCTCCTTCTCGAAGATGTACTTCTCCCCATTGCTACTCGTCCGCGTTTCTGTGATGTAAGTATCAGCGTAACGCTTGGGTGAAGCGACCCGATTAGGGGTCACGGGCGAGGGGACGATTGGCTTATCTATGATTTCATGCTCGCTCTTCTTGGGAACACTGATGTTGTTCTTAGAGGCAAACATCTCGTCCGCGAGGAGCCGGGACTTTATCCTAGATTCGAGGAGGTCACGCCTTGCGCTAAGCTCGGAAGTCTTGCTTGAGATTCCTTTATCAGCAGATCTTGAAAACTCAGCGCTATCTCGTCGTCTAGCATCCATACCGTCGGCTCTACCCCGACTTGAGGTATCAACAAAAACAGTAGAGGTGTACTTATCAGGCTTGTCAAAAAGATTCCGGTCGATTTCATCGAAATCGTGAAACCGTTTGGACTCGGCACTCCTGTTTGGAAATTCCGTCTTGCTAAATTCGCCGAAATGTGTTGCATTCTTCCGGTTCTCTTCATAGCGAGACTTAAAACTGTTAATTTCATTATTACGACGTAGATCGTTGGCGTAGTAATCAGTTCTACGGTATTCCTTTTCTGCTGGGCTGTTTTCTCTGGAAGAGTCCTTCCTGTCAAGACCGAGACCTTCATCGCTGTCAGAGTGGCTCCTCTGGGCTTTCTTCTTGTCTAGCTGTACTTGGGCATAAATTACACCATTCTGAGGAGGTGGAGGACTAGACTCATTGGGTCTGGTATAGGAAAAAGGCCGATTGTTATTGTGGCCAAACCCGGGACCTGGCGATACCATGGTCCTTGTGAGTTGGGGTGGGGGCGAGCGATCGTTTGATAAGCGGTGTATCATTTTATGGATCGTGGACTCTTCACCGTGTTGCTGATCGTATCTACTGCTGTGTAACATATTCCCAGCTCGGTCCACCTCGTCAACGTCGACCTTCTGATTGGCTGGTGAGGAGGGCTTGATCTCGACGTCGATTATTTTCTCAATAGAAATAGGAATTATTTTTTCCTCTTTCCGGGGCGATTTAGGAGGTTTATTAACGGATACTTCAATAACCTTTCCCTCGTCTTGCTTTGATTTTTTTACTTCAGATTTGTGACCGAAGTGGAAGGGTTGTTGGTCCACTTGAGGGGAAGCTTCGATGATTGGCGAAAGTGGTTTCTTTGCTCTAGCGGTACCAAAGTGTGAACCTTCACTTTCACTCCCACTTCTCTTTCTGTGTGACCTGGTACTGCTGCCTGCGTCGCTGGCGCTTCGACTCACAGGTTTACTCTTTCTTTCTAATTTTGGCGAAAAGAGTTTAGCAATCGTGTTCTTAAACTTTTTCGCGCTAGCATCGCTGTGGCTTCTCTCGAGTGCTTTCTTCTTTGACTTGGGTGTATCGGTCAAGTTCTGGGTCGTGACACCGAGATCTTCACTCCTTCGTCTCGAATCAAGCGGAACTTCAGGTCGCTTTTCTTTCCGACGAACCGGAAGTGTGCTGAACCTGCCCGGCAGGCGCCGATTGTCGTGCGCCACGCAATGTATACTGTCCGCCTGCTGGAGCACGAGAGCGGCCTCCTGTGCTAGATCTTCCTTGCTACGAGAGGTTATTCTCTCCTTGTGGATCGGAGTGGTGATCAACCTACCTTCTCCATCTCCAACGAGAGCCGCAGTCACTCGCGGTACTCCACGTCCTGAAACAAGAAAGTTGTAATTAAGTTTGCGATATCTAAAACTAGATTGTGATTCACTATTATAAGGTATAATCTGATACAAAACAGAATTTTTTCTTTGGCAGATCGAGAATTGTAAATCTGGATTGATCACGGAGCCTATGTAGTTGGGAATCGCTGATTTTTTATTGGGTCGACAAGCGCAATGATAATGTAAATCATGTTTCACGCTGTATTCTAATTCATATGAGGATGACCTTTCGGCACAAGAGACTTTCCTTACATTATGCTTAAGTGACGGCTAACATCTGTGACTTTGATCGCTATAAAACGGCACCACCACCGGGGGATCAGGAACTAGAGTTAGAACAGAGAATCAGATGGAAGCGTCGAGCCAAAGGTCAATGGGTGTGTACAAAACGGCACTGCATAACCGGCTAAACCAGAGTAGTCTCATCGGTAAGATCGCAATCGCATCTTATCCTAGGCTTGTTTTGCGCTTCCACAATTGAGTATTTGTATTTCCAAATGGAGGAACTCGTCATTCTTCATAAATCACAAAGTACCATAACATAAAGATGATGATAAACAAGATTGTGCATTCATCTTCTTTCTTGCATAGTCGTTACAACTTATCTATATCTAAGAATCTACAATAATAACTTTCAGAAAGCTATTTAAACTTAATTAATGGTAGCGATATTGGATTTAAAAGTTAATTGGAGCTAAGGATCTAACATCAAGCTAACCTTGATCCGGCCGCTAATCACTTTCAAACCAAACAGTCCGACAAGCGGAGAAAGCAAAAATTAAATAATTATCAGGATTTATATCCTCACTCCCCTTGTGTTTAGGAGGGCACGAGTAAATAAAATCAATCCTCTATATCGAAAAAAATTTATAGCCCTAAATTCCAGGAGGGAGAATATTCTCTGATTTATTAATTCAATCCCTTTCGTAGCGAAGCTTCAATTTCTAAGAAAATATAATTTGCTACTCGAAAAAACTAGAGCCATATAAATCTTGGCCTACTCCCAGGGTATCATACGCTCGTTGTTAGATGACGAGTAGGATATTGAAGAGAGGATTCTATTGATTCACGTTTAGTATTTATCATGAGAGCGATAGGCTTGTTTCAAACTTCATCACGTGCAAATTAACAGTAATTAGCAGGACCGTCGCGCGTTGTAACGAGGTGTAGATGAGTTAAGGGTTTCCTACGAGGCTTTTGATGGATTTATAGCGTCATAGTCACAGCTGGAGAACCGAGAGACTGCGGAACCCATGGAGAACATCTTGTCGAGGTCATCGACAAGATCCCCAGGAAAGAGGTCGTTGCGCGATTAGCGTGCCTTGTGTCTGCTAATACACTGTGCCACATTTAATGCTTGCTATGCACGACATTGTTCGAGAGCAGCAAATACTGGCAAATAGCATGATATCCTCCACCACCTAAAGAGGCGGGCATTTAGAAATGTTGGGAAACTTGAGAGATCTTGATTTCGGATAGTATTTTGTAATTTCGCATTGCTCTAATAATGGTTTGGAGAGGTAGATGCCTGATAAGGATTAGCCGGGATTAGAAGAAGTGGATCTCTACCACCTGGTCTGAAAGACTAATTACTGGAAGAAGGAGAAAGTAACAAATCGGTGGAAGAAAGAAAGAGACAGAAGCGGATTAGCATGTGATGCGCGTAAGAGAGAAGGTGAATTGATGCGCCAGCTGGCCCTGATGGGGACGTTAGGTTAAAACTTTAGTACCCTGGCTGTCGAGGAGAGTGCCGTGATGAGCCATTCATCTTGCAGCAATTATCGACTCGTAAAGCATCAGCTATATCTACTATTATTTATATTGGCTGGCTCGTCGGTATCAGGGAGTATATCGAATACCAGTCCGTCGAGTAGAGACCATTACTATTACTCTCTAATGCACTAGCTAACAGATTGTATTCAACTAGCATAATTAAAGTGGAAAAGATTACTATTAGTCTGGAGGATGTCGTATTTATTAGGTTCTTAGGTAAATATATAAATTGTCAACTAGCATAGTTGAGAAATAAAAGATAGAATTACCCAAACTTTTTTTTGCAATTCCTTCCTATAATCTCCATAATCTTTAACGTTAAGTATTATAAAATGATTTATTAGTATTTTTACACTAACGAATCATTTCCAGAGGAAATCGTAAGATCTCAACCGGTGCAGCATTTGGTCGTAATTTTTAAAGGTGTGAGTCTAAGCACGAAGCGACCTTTCGTCTTCAGCGCTCACTTCCGGTATTTCTTTGGCTTCTTTTATCCCTTCTTCCTTATCTTTAACACGACCTCGGATTCTCGGCACACCTGCTGCCGCGGTCGCGGTCGCGCTACCCACCTTGTAGCTCACAAAGCGAACATCAGAGTCAGATTGCAAGGCGGTTTAATTGAACATAAATCGTTCATAAGCCCTTGCGCACGGACCGTGATTTTAAAACGACTATCTTATGAGCTATCTCTCCGCCATTCTAGCTTCGGCGGTACGTACATACCTGCCTCTGCTCTCGGCTGCCTAGGGTACCTGCCGAGATACTCAGCCTAACGTACCGACGACTCACAGGATTGGTTAAACGTCGGTACTCTATTCGCAGCCAGTTAATTATTAACTGACGTGCCAATGCACCACGGGACGTGGGAATACCAGCCTCCGCAACAAGGACAATCCATAACCTCAGCAGAACGTTCTCGCGCTCTATCGGATATATTGTATTCCGGAGACAATCGATTGCGGAGGATGTACAGCTCGCTTTTAATCCCTTCTCGCGAGAGACAGTCAATCAGCGCCTTAATTGAAATTCGTGATTTTCAATGACGTCGTTAATCGACCAAGCCGAGTCACAGTTCGGTTTATCGATCTTTTCTACTGATCTACTCACGAGATCAGTAGGAACGATCAGTTAAGATCTAACGATCTAACCTAATGATACGTCTGGCTTTGAGTGACTCTCCCTTCGTTTTCTTATTTCTCCCTATCATGGATTCATCCCGCACGCACCTAACTATATGTGCCTGCTAATATCTCCGTAATTGAATCAACATCGATGATTTTACGACCCAGCTTCTATGCCAATCAGAAGCTTGATCACAATGATCAGAGACCGATTTATCGGGGCCTTCTGGTTTGACCAGCTCGCAAGCTTGATGCGTAATTTGTTTACGCACATTTTGTCACGCGAGACTTTCTTTTACAATCTACATCTTGATCATCCTTACAGGTGCCTCCTGCACCAGTTGCTTCTTTTAATTTGTTTCTGTCATCCTGAAGTCAAGTGTATCCCGCTGCGTCGACATCAACTTATTTCATCTGCTCAAAAATTCAAGCAGATCTGGGTCCTCTTGCGAATGAATGATGTGGGGAATGTTGACTCGCCGCTGCGACAACTGGGGAAAGTTATGAGCCAGACATCCGACATTATCGAGAAGGAATCTAGTTGCGCGGATCTAAGCCGAAGCCGTGAAGCTGGTTCCCAGGCTCGCCGCGAGCGGCGCTAGTTTATTACCACGTGATCGTGTGTAAAAGTTATCGTTCCTCAGCGAGGGGGCAGGAAAAGGGAAACCGGCGGACTTTTCTTATACTGCGTAAACTTAGTGTCCTCCACTCAACCACCTGTAGACTCTCGGTTCCAGGAGATTTTTCTATCGACTATCAGACATCCCTATCACTGCATTGTAGTCGGTAAAAGCCTCGAGGGTGACTGATACAAAAAATCCCTCGCATTTTTTCAATCCCGAGCTAGGCGTGCACTCTCCAGGGCCGCATGAGGTGAATTTACAAGATGCTGCAATAATCAGTAGGGTATCTTGTTAACCGGTTCGAATTATATTTTCGAAACGCAAACTGCAGTACGACACTCATCGCAAGAAGCGACGGGACCTTCATTAACAGTTGTCAGATTTCAGAATCCTCGTCACGGGAAACATATCTGGGTGGCTCCCAGTTACGGATCTCGCAACACATTCCAATTAAAGATGCATAAATAATTCCTACCTCACGTAGTTTTTTCTACGTTTGCATGCCACGACCGCTTGCACTCGTTACCAAGATGGTGCGTGCAAATATGCGTCGCAACTCCGCCTCCCGCGCGGACTTTGTTCGCAAACGCATGAATATACCTTCTCGATGCAGGCCAGTCCCTCATTGCCCTCCCACTTTGAAAGATCGTGGTGCTACAAGGGCTGGTAGAGAATAAATGGCCACCCCGTGGTTCTCAGTTATTATCAGATCTCGAACGTTTAGCAACAAGGAATTAAATAAAATTGCGAACACGAGTTACCCTTTTTTTCTTCCCACTCAATAAGCGTCCGATCTTCACAATGAGAACGATATGAGCCCGACAATTCCGAGAACTCTATTCTCTGAAGTAACTATCATTCCGCGTTAATACGATGCTACTAATGAGTTTCATTTTTTTAAATCCGATGTCTCGATCCAGTTACCACCCTGTAAATGAGTCAGATGAAGAAAAGAATTAGTCCCTGCATGATGAAGACTCGGCTGACTGACGATTTGGCTCAATGCGAAATGAAGGCCTTGAGAAATCTTAAGGACTTATCTCCTTTCGTAGAGTGATACGTTCTCGCGTCGTTCATTTGTCGTGTGGCGATTGCCAGCTTCCCGAATTAACTGTGATCACCGGCCAGGACGCTTTCGACAAAGAGCAGACCGGACAATGGCGCCGTTGATCATTCCTGACGTTGATATTCAGCCTCGACAGCGCGAAGAAGAAACTTCCTGTCGTTCGCCATGGTAAGATTTATTGTTTCTAAAGAAAGACTGGATCTTATTTCCGATCGCAAAGTTGGGATTCCATTTTCTCATCAACTCTAACTTCAAACAACCGTATTCGAGAAATTGCCTACCAAACAGATTTACAAAATAATAATAATGAAAATAACGTTTGAATACTTGTAAGGTAGACTTCAAATTGGTCAAACCATGGATGCACCTATCACTTGTCAAGGGCCTGCTCGTAAAGTCCATGGACATCACTATAAAGTAATACAAATGCTGCGGCTTCATTTTATTGGCCATTAATTTTCTAGACTCTACGGGATGTTCATTTTCCTGATTTTAGTATGCTTTAGCGATTAAGAATGTAAATTTTCTTCCAGAGAAGGAGGCAGTTCTCTTGATATCAGGAAATTTTAAAAATTTTAAAAATTAAGCTTCATTATTATCAAATCAAAAACGCCCACAAAGTTGCTGAATGTCATTTTCTTTCACGAAAGAATGATCTAGTTCTGAAAGTGAAAGTTCAACAACAATCTAATTCAATATCTGTCTCAAACCTGCTTATATCTTATTTTATTGCTACCTTATTAATATTGTCGCCTATTCAATTCGAAAGCATAGGGGAAACTGATAATCTGGATTGCTAAATATACCTTTCAACATGACAGTTCAGACTTTAAACCCTTGTCATTTACACTGCTCTACTTGTCAGGATTCGTCAAGGCTGACATTAGCTCTGCCATTTCTGTTATTCAACATATAAAATGGGACATGGAGGTGGGTTCAAGAGTCCACAAATGTCAGGAATTCACTAATAAGCTAAATTTTTTCGCATTCAGATTATACGTAATTTAAAGACGATTACGACGCTTTCTCGCTGAAATTACTAAGAAAAAACGTTTCCGCGTTTCTCGAAAATTCGTAACTCATAAAACAAGACAGTTTCTGATTCATGATTTATAATTTATCATTTCTCTAAATAAAAATAATGTACATGGTTTCTATTATGTACTTGCTGGTCCATTCATATGTCTCCTGGAAAAAGATTATTATCATAAGGAATAAAAATCGACGAAATGATGACAAATGTTTCATTGAATTTCACTTTCGGTTCACTTTCAGCTATTTATTAATCTTGTTAAGAGAAAAATTAAAAATAATTGTTTTACGAGTTAATACAATTAATGAAAAGTAATAGAGCAATGAGTCCTGCACACAAACACACTTCAATACCAGTACGAGCCCCATGTAAGACAAAACAACATATGAGACGAAAGACAATGTAAGACAATGTAAATTGGCAAGAGCCACGTTATAGACAAAAGATTGATTAATATTACTGAATTATTCGCAACAAATTTAAAGACACTGACACACTGTTAGGAACATTTCCAGTAGGCAGAAAGACATTGTTATTCTGAGGACGTCCATTTTTGTTTAATTGTTGTTCCAAAGACGTCTTTGAGACATCAATCAGAATAAAATGGACATCCTTAGTATTTGGACATCCTTAAGATGGAAATGTATTTTTGCCTAATGGATGTGCATTGATTTCAGTTGAAAAGAACAAAATGGTTATTTATTAAGTTTCTGGCAGTGCCAGATCGTCAAGATCGTGCCGTTAGTAGCGGCAGGCTTTGATTATTTGGTGTTAAATTAATATTGACTCGTTACAGAGTTTTAGACAAGTTAGGATTGAGTTAGGTCAAGTTCGCGTGGAGCTGGTAGCGTGACGCTGCTTAACACACGAACTCTGATCCAAAAGATCTTGTTACGTTGGCATCGCAAAGCTGAAGTAGCTTACAAGATGGAATTAGGTAAAGGTGTTAGGTGAGGTTAGGTCTGGTAGCTTGTGAATCCCCAACAAATTCCTCGTTGGAGATTCTAAGATAATTGTTTTCAGGAGAAAATGAAGAGATGGAAGAAGCAGGAAAATGACATGTACTGGACACTGGTTCGTTAGTCAAGCAGCGTTTTTCACACAAGGTTTTGTGGTGCGATTGGACTGGACTCACCGATCCTCTTGACGTGGACGTCTCGATTGAAGGAGACGCTTCTTTCAGCTGGCTTCAAACCGGAAGGGGAAGCATCGTGTAGCGAACTGGCTTTTTCGGATGGGTAGCAGGCCTCTCCCTCAATGGCCGATCTCAGAGAGTCCGAGCGCTGGACCTCGGGCATCTTTCCGTCTCTTTAGTTTACTTCCACTCATAACAGGTGGACTCTGCCTTTCTCTCTGTCTTGCCCCCACCCAAGATCCGCTAGCTTATACCTCAATTTGACACCCTCGCTTAACTCTCCCCACTCACACCTAGCTTCGTCACCAACCTCCAAGTGTGCACCGACCTGGAACCCAAACAAAGCTGCGGACTTAGTTTTTTCTTTGGCAATAACCAGCTCAAAAGCTGGACTTTTCAATTACAAATAATTTTTGGTTAATAAACTGATCTTCATCTAATTGACCTTCTCCAACATATCTAAAACGTCCGGCTTTTGAAGAGACTAAAGGTTGACCTTGAAAATAGTAGATCAATCTTCTCCAGTTAGGGAACTTATCTCGATTAGTTAAAAAAATGTTAGGGTATACCAATAGTCAACATGTCTATTCTGATACCTTCAAGTGAATGTTTCCCATCCCTAATTTAAACAATCCGAATTTTCTCGTCTCCGGGATATTGAAAACTATCAGTTTGCCGTGCATCACGTGCCAAGAGAAGAGTCTGTACGAATTAAGATGCATCAGGCATTTTTTCATTCAGGGGCCAAGTCTCTCGCCCTTGAAGACAATGGGGGTCATCCTCGATGTCATCTCGCAAGGCCATCTTCCTGCGACACGGGTTCGCGGCGCATGCGCGTGAGGCTGTAATTCAAGCTCTTTATTTGTCCAGAGCCTCGAGCGGGGGAACGCCAGTTTTAAATAAGACAATTCACATGGTCGCGATCATGATCCGGATTAAGACGCTGCGCTGGAGTCCATATTTGGCTCGGATTCGCGAGGGCGGTTCCCTAGAGGATCATCGACTTGCTCCTGCGTCGTAAAAATGACATTAAGATATCTTACGCCTTTCTGAACTTTATGACAATCCTTCTGTGAAACCCGAATCACTATTCTCCATATCAGGGTTGCCGATTCCACCCCTGCCTGATCGAATTACATGCGTTCTTTCAATGTAAAACTTAAATTTGATAAAAGGAACGTTTCGACAACCGATGGAGATTCATCTGCTCAGTCAACTGGAAAATTAGCGGTGGGTTTCGGATCGGATTAGTTAAACGCTCAGGTATCTTTCAGACGACTGACGGGAAATTTTGATAATTGATTGCTCTTTTATTATTGCGATTGTTGGAATTTATAGAGTTGATTTCTTTTTGTAATTTACTTTCCTCGACTTGTGTGTACAGTTCGTAAAGATTGGGCTTTACGAACTTGGCCCTAAGAGCCTAATCTGAAAAAGTTGTCATTGCAGGAACAGCTTAATGCACTTTAGTCAATTCCACTTTGAAATGAGAACATAAAAAGTCTCATTTTAAGACTCTTATCTGGTTTAACTGATTTGTCAGCAAACATTCTTTGTTAGTCTCCCCTTTTATTTGTTTCCTAAAGGGGTACGAAATTCGAAAAGAACCTTAGCAAGAAAGGATTGGCTTTCAAATTGCTCTTATGTTTATATCGAATTGACAATATAGCGCAAGGAGACAAAAATGAGCAAAGAAATTGAAAAATGGCTCTGGACTACCATAAATAAAAGCAACCTGTTTTTTCCCATGTGGCAGTTTAGTGTCTTTGTGAAACAACAACAGAAAAAAAAGTGGATGCAAGATCCGTGTCGACTTGTTTTCGAGGTCCCACCATCTGGCCCGCGCCAGGCGAGCAAATTGATAGGACTTGTTTTTGCTTCGTTATTTCTTTTTGGGAACTCCTCGACTTTATCGCTGTACCTTGACGGTTCCAATGCGGTTTGCATTTAATCATGAGCCTATCTAATAAAATTTGGCAAACATAAACAGCATCAAAGTAGCTTCAGCTCACCGAGGGTAAAACCTTTTTTTTCATTCTTGTTTCTTGTCTTGTTTCGTTTAAGTTTTAGCTACTTTACTTGGATAGCTTCTGTTTCGCTATAATCTAAACTACAGTTGGAATAGAACTGAAGTTAAATTAAAAGAAGATTTAGATATGCTGATGAGGTATTTCGATTTTTCGTTTTCTAAAGAGCCATCTCTTTCCGACGATAAAATAATTCAGATAGAATAAATTCAACTGAAAATAATGCTAGAAGCTAATCTAAATTGATTGTGATTCAGAAATAATTTCAGATATTTCCATAAGACTAATTTCAGTTATTTGTTCGCTTGAAGTTATGAGCAAGAAAGGCTATGAAAAATAAATGAAATAGAAATCGCACGTAGACCGTTTTCTTTGAATAGCTTGTTTTAAGTGAACCGTTGCGCTGCATGCAAAACTAGTATAAATTGCAGTTTCCTGATTCTGGAAAAAAATACTCGAGTCTTGCTGCTGACGAATGTATGGTTATGAGATTGCGCAACAGAGTTGAAAAGTTATTATTTAACAACTTTTTTCTTAAGCATGATTACAAAGTTACATAAAAAACTAACTTAATGTTGGAATAACCCGTTTGTGCTGTTGAAAAGAATGGCTTTACTTCAGTGGCTCTATTAGATTCAAGGAAATTCTATACATTAGAAGAATCGTTTATAATTTTGCAAAATTATACACCGCAAATGAGGATAAAATAAAAAATTTAATTTTGCTGTCGAAGATTGGCTAAACAACTCGATGAATTGCATCAAATTAAGACTCTGCGGTCGTTGAAATTACTTCCAATCATTCCGAGCATTGAAATCCCTGACTGGAATTCCACTTATTTTTAATCTTTGACAATAAGACAAGATTTTAAAAAAATTTTCGACTTCATGGTGTAAAAATCAAAGGAAAAATATAAATATTTCTTCAAAGTTAGAACACTTAAAAACTCGTTAAGAGTTAGAAGAAGTGATCCAGTGACTCAAGGTCACAGGAAATGAAATCACCTAAATATAGTGCAAAGAATCTAAAGTCTAGTTTTATAATTGAATTTCATTTTAGAATATATTTAATTTTTTTTTTTAATTTTATAGTTAAAGTAGTTTGTTTAAAGTAAAAAGCAAAATCTTAAAATTTTCGAAAAAATACTCTGTATAAGTGGGTGATTTATTATGAGGATTTCTCAATTTTCCAAACCTTGATAAAATAATATGAAATCAAAAGTTCAAACCTTAAATAACATTTCTCTGAACTAGGTAGTGTTTAATTATATATTTTAAGTAGAGATAATAAATAGGTTTTGAAAAATAATTTAAATAATTATTTCAATTGTTGAATTTATCAATTAATTCGGAAACATTTGATTAATTAATTATCTTAATTCCCAACGCTGGAAAATCCACGAAAAATATAAAAATCCGGAATTTGAAAATTTCCAAATAATAAAATTTCTGAAGAGTTTATAATATTACCGAATTCGAAAATTCCTGACAGAAAATTTCCTAATTATAAAATCTTCGTCACTGTACAATTCTTGAATTGAAACTATTAGGAAAATTGTTCTTCAATGAATATTATTTATTTATGAAAAATGTAATAACGAAATTTAATATTTTGATAAAAGAAATTTTGTTTTAATTTAAGTTAAGGAATTGTATTATTCGAGAAGTTTTAAATCTAGGAAAATTATAAAATGTTATTCAATTTAAAGTTTCCAAAATTTTAAATTCCCAGCAATTTATAATATTACCGAAATTGAAAATTCGTGAATAGTAATATTCTTGACGAAAAATTTCCGAATTATAAAAAATCCGAAACTATAAAATTCGGGAAAACTGAAAAATCCCGAAAAATAAAATTCCCGTCACTGTGAAATTCCCGAATAATAAAATTCCCGAACTGAAAACTTCCCGAATTTAAACAATTAAACATGTTTTTATAAAAATATTTGATTATTGTATTTTTAATAAATAAATAAATAATATTTATAAAAAGAATGTTTAATTGTTTAAATTCGCGAATTTTCTTGTTTGGTTATTTTATAATTCGGCAATTTTTTGTCGAGAATTTTAAAACTCGGTAATGTTATAAACTCGGGAATTTTGTTTTTTGAGAATTTTTAAATTCGGCATTATTATAAAATGTTCGAGAATTGTATTATTCGGGAATTTCTTAATGCTGGGAAATTTTCGGGAAATTATAAAATACCCACCAATTTAAAGTTTCGAAATTTTCAAATTCCCAGAAATTTATAATATTACCGTAATTTAAAATTCGCGAATACTAATATTTCCGACGAAAAATTAACGAATTATAAAAAATCCGAAATTATAAAATTCGGGGCGACTGAAAAATCCCGAAAAATAAAATTCCCGAAACTTTAAGATTTCCGAAATGGAAAATTCCGGAATAGTTTATAATATTATCGAATTTAAAAATTCCCGAATTTGAAAATTCCCGAATAATAAAATTCCCGACAGAAAATTTCCGAATAATAAAATTCCCGAAATGGAAAATTCCGGAATAGTTTATAAAATTCCCGAATTTAAAAATTCTCGAATAATAAAATTCCCGAAAGTTTATAATATTCCCGAATAATAAAGTTCCCGACAGAAAATTCCCAAAGTATAAAATAACCGAACTGGGGAAT
>CAKNWT010331967.1:0-10336 GCA_932066315.1 Andricus coriarius
ATCCGTAGATGTAGAAATCGTTGGTTACCTTATTCGAAGATCTGAGAGATTATGAGGTTCAGTAATATGATTAATCCACGCAGACTTCAATTGAAGTTGATGCAAGAATCGTGATATTGAATCGGAATTTGTAATTATAACTTAAAAACTTGAATATGAAGATACGCTTAGAGAGTATTAAAGCAAAAATGAAATTTTTAATCAGAGCTTCACGTCAGAAAAGTGTTGCAAATAGTAAACTTCCGAACTCAAAGATTTGACTGAATGAATTGTACCGCAACGAAGACTTAGTTACTGAAAATTGCAATAACTGCACCAACAGCGCGACCGCCGGAACTGAAAGTGATGCCGGACACAAGTACTTGAGATAGCAGTTCACCCTTTGCTCTCCTGTTCAAAACAATGAGTGTGTGTCCAGTTATCATCCCACTAATCATTGCTTTCTAGATATCATCTCGTGTATGAGTTCTACCTTCTTTTCTGGTTATTGCCTAAGCATTAAAATGCGGTTGTGTGGAAGCGTCCTTCCCTTAGTCTATCTCTTTCTCTCTCTCTCTCTTTTTCTCTCGCTGTATCTCTTTCTCTTTCTGAATCAATACAATTTACATCCTGTCTTACCACCTTTTGATGGAGAAAATTGAAGTGAAATTTTTCTGTGTGGATTTAAAGGTCACTCATTTTTTTACAGGTGTAGGTACAGGACAGTCTCATCTATATGGGAACCCTTATCTTACCTCCTTTCAACAACCTTACCTACCTGGTATCGGGATACATGGACACCAACCCAGCGCAGGTCTAGATTCTAATTTTTATTGTCAACTTCTACAGTACAGGGGGAATGTGATCTTCATACCCCCCCTTCCCCATATCCTTTAAGTCCGCTGCTGGGGTGTTTTATAATGTAATTACACAAAGTAAAGTGTCTAGGGGCACATTTTTAAATTAAACGACCTTGCGCGAGTTCTTAGTAGATATAATTTTTTTTTCACGATAAAAAATTGTTGGGATTTGAAAAAAAATCAAATTTGAATTTGTCACTGTCTAGAATCGCATCTTGAGTATTTTTCATTTCACGAGATTTTTTCAAAAAAATGATACATTTGATACTTACGTGTACTCATACGTTCCTGATCTAGGGTACATGATAACATTTATAAGTTTAAATTGCATTTTTTAAATGTTCAAAAGATGAAATTTTTCTCGCTCCAAACAAAAATTGTTACCAAAATACTTTGTATCCACTACTCTTCGTTTTTTTAGGATATCCTCAACTATCATCAAGTCCATCTGGAAACCCTTACTCTGGCACCCACACATTTTTCCCTTACGACACCAGCACACCTGGATACCAACATAACACAGGTCCAGATTCTAATTTTTATTCTTAGCTTGAAAGAAGAGGGGAAAATGTGACCTTCAAATCTCCCATTCCTCTAAATATTCTCTAAATCCATCCTGGGGTGTTTTATAAAATATTTACTCAAAGTAAATTGCCTAGCAGCACATTTTAACATCAACCCACCTTGCTTAAGTTCTTAGGGGCAGTTCATATACCACGTGGAAAATTTTGTCTTCTTCTTGACCCCCCCTTTCGTGGACAAGCGTAGACTTTTGATAACTCCCCATGCCTTTTTTTACTCTATCCACATGGACTTATTTTATATATATCATTAAGCTATTTCCCTTTCGGCGAGCCTCTAGGGGTAAGCGTGACACTACCCGATTCGGGTAGTGTTTTTTAGGTGGAATATAGATATTCTTGGTATTTAAAAGCTATCAAACCAAAAGAAGCCGTGAATTGGCCAAAAATTATTTTTCTTTTCTGAATAAACTTCATGATACAAAGCATTTTCCATATGAAAAAAAGACGTTTTTGTATACTTTTCAGAATCGTCAATATTAGGTTACTCGACCTGAAACTTGACATTTCTCTTAACGATTAGCGAAAGAATACAAATCAAATTTCATTTTTTAAATATAACCACCATAAGCCTTTTTTATAAGTTCCCAAACAACCCCATAGGTGAACAATTCGGTTTTGCGACCTTCTGGTGCTAATTATTTTTTTTTTGCACTTTTGTTAAAACAAATTTTGCCTAATGCATCAGATAATATTTTTAACTTGTTTGAATGTTACCTAAAATTTTTTAATCAATTTTATTTTGTTTTTAGCAATTGTCTTTTCGCTTAGAGTTTGAAAGTCACGATTTTTCCGAATTTTTCAACTTACTTTCAACTTTCCATTAAGAGCGAAGCAATGATCAATTGCATTTTATAACCAAATGATAAATAAATAATACCTTCTTTTCGTTAATATATTTTACTGAAATAAAAGGGATATTTAAAATGTTCTCCTAATTTTCCACGTGGATCATACTACAAACGTAAATTTTCCTTGATGTTGAAGATTTCATTAATGTGCATTAATTATTACTTCGCTCTGAAGAAAAGGTTGACAAATTGAGAAAAATTTTTCAATTAACCGCAATTGTCTGGCCTTAAAATAATATAAATTAGTTATAAAGAATTTTCATAAATTTTCTGATATTATTCAGAGATAATGTAATTAAAAATAATAATAAATAGTTTCAACAAGTATTTTTATCAACATGAAATAATTATCACCTTACATAATTTAAAAGTAGGCCAATAGTGGAAAATTTTGGAAGAAAAAAATGCGACTTTCTGTCATTGATCTAAAAGACTATTATTGTCGATAATAAATGGTTTAAAGGAATAATTTTGTTGGATTGAATTGATTATTGTATAAGTCTAACCAAAAAACTTTAAAATCGGATAAAGAATTTAGAATAAACCGCAAATTTCTAACTCTATTCTGACAAGGAAACTGCCCGAGGTGTATCTCAACGATTTTCTTCGTTCTCTAATATGCATAACAAATAGTATGCACGTATTTTTTGTTACTTGTCGATATTCGTCGGTTTAAGGTGTGAAAGCCATCCTTAAAGTTTACAAACCATTACTCATTTCTTACAAAAAGTCGCTTATTGGGCAATATTTTTTATTTCGAAGTGTTACAAAACTTATTTTTACAAGGGTGAATGTAATTTTTTACAATTTTTTATACCAAAACTTTCAAATCAGCTGAATGTCACTTGTATAGTACTGTTATTAGGAAAATTAAAAATTCAAGTCAACATGTTTCGGCATTTTTGAAAATATTTTATTGAATTCGGTGATTTTCAAAAATGTGTTTTTCATTGCGAAATGTAAAAATAATATATTTTGTTTTTCATTTATACAGTTACAGTTTCAAGCTTTAACATGAATCTGAAATTTTAAAAATCTAGTCTCAAAAAGATTAAACAGATAAATTGGAACATAGCCGTTCAAATGTAGATATTCGTTTAATATGATATAAAATTTTGAAACTTGGTTCAATGAATAAGATTTTGTTACATTCAATCGAAAATGGAAATCCTTGAGGCGAGACCTGAAAAAATGAGGTGATTTTGAATACTATGGACTTTTTGATTGTGTAATAGTGAACAATTGACATATTGTAGTTCTGAAACATCAGTCTAGAAGCAAATATGAAAAAAACTGTTTTTATTCACAATCTGATAATGCTAAATTTCACCGGGGTATTCAACTCTCATTAAAATGAGGGAGCTTATGAAATCTAATTTTTAATGCAAAATATAGGCTAGAAAAAACCTTGCAAGATTAAAATTTAAAGCGTAAAAGCGTTAAGGGTAAACTTTAAGAGTGGTTTTCACCTCTTCAATCAACAAATTATAACGTGAATAATACAACAATACATTTTTTAAACAGCTTATTTAAACATCTAATTATCAATATAAGGTAATATTTGATGTATAATAAATAATTTGTATCAGAAGAAACCTCAAAAATATAAAAGGTAGCGCCAAAAACTCGCGAAACCCAATTTCTCAATCGTGATGTTAAACTTCATGTGGCTTGCGGAATCTCTAAATGTCATTTTTTTAACGCAAACGGCATTTTTCGTTGGAAAAATTAAGGGGCCGATATGCATGAAAATTGAGAAAAGACCAATTTTGGACCACCCTTGTGGTATATGGATGGCCCCTTATTAGTATGATTTTTGTATACCATAAAAAATTGTTGAGACTTAGAAGAACAATTCAAAATTAAATTAAATTTTGCCAGAATACATCGTATGGAAAACTCTTCGTGAAAAATTTTTCTGTGTGGATTTAAAATTCGGTCATTTTTTCACAGGATCAAGTACAGGACCATCTCATCTATATGGAAGCCCTACTAACCATGACCGATTGCGAAAAGTCCAAGAACCCATCGCGACACCAGTACGCAAACCCAAAGCAGGTCTAGACTCTAATTTTCATTTTCAGCTTCTCAAGTAGAGGGGAAAATGTGACCTTTATATCCCCCAAATATCCCCCTTTGTGGAAAAATTTTCTATGCAGATTTAAAGTTAGTTTTTTTATTTGCAGTATCAAATCCAGGATCAAATGTCGCCGTGAAAGGAAAGAAGAAGCCACCTGTTGTGGTGAGAGTAATTATATTCATTCAATATCGGTTTGTGATGTATGGAAAAAAATCGAATATTAAAACACAATAGAGCCATAATTGGTTCATATTACGGAATACGAATATTGCAAGCAATTCTGTAGTTTTTCAGGTTTGACATTGATCAGAATCTGTGAACCATACTATTATTTTTCACTGCAAAAAGTCCCAAAACAACACATTTTTTTAAAATGAGGTTATAATTAAAAAAAAAGAATTGTTTTTTAACTTATTCAAGCATCATTTAATTACAACTAGCGAAGAACTGGAGAGTGAAATGCTTCGAACATTTTTTCTGAAAGTAGGTGTTTGAAAATATACTGCAACCGGTTTAGATTGTAGAGTTTTTATTTCAGAACCTAGTTTCATAAAATTTGTTTGATCAGCTTATAACAAATAAAAGTCTCTCATATTATAAATTCAACAAAATTTGATTTCTAAAAAAAGCGCATACACGATAATATATTTTATACGCAAAATGTCTAAACATTAGAAAAAAATATTCTACAAAAAAAAAGTTCAGTACTCGGTATTTTCCGTAGCTAAACTAAACTAAATATGATTTTTTTTTTTTGATGTCTTTAAATCTATTGGTGAAAGTTAATGATCACTGCATAATTAAAATACTTATCAAACAAATTATATCTTGAAATAAAAATTTCAGATTTTGAAAGAAGCGCTTCTACCATTATTATTTTTCATAACCGCAACGCGTACGTTTCATGCTTGAATAATATATCTCACAAAAATTTAAATCTTCTGTTTTTTAAATTATAGGAATGGCACTATGGGGAATGGTATTCCGTCAATGGTGTTAAAGGAAGATTCTTGATTGAATGGTTTCTTCCAGAACGTCCAGCAGAGGTGGAACATCTAGAGCCGGCCGAAGCGGCCTGGATGAGTGTAAAAATACTCACCGCAGGTACAGATTCAAATTTATATTCTCAACTTCTCAAGTGGAGAGGGAAATATGACATTTATTACCTTCTTCCCCATCCCAATATCCTCTGAATCCGTCCTTCGGGTCTTTTATGAAATAGTATGTACTCAAAGTAAAGTTTTTTGGGGCGTATGATAATATTACGCGACCTGTCTCAAATTCTTAGTGGACATAATTTTTTTTTAACATTTAAATTTGCTGGGATCCAGAAGAAAAATTCAAAAATTATACGTCGACTCCAATATGAATAATCAAATGGGAGAGATCGTAAACGTTCATTAACCAATCAAACCTTTATGACTTTTCAGCTAATTGATTTAATTTAGTTTTCCCTCCTGACTCTGGTAAAATTAATTGTTCGCTTTCAAAATCCGCTAGAATATTATAACAAATTAATTATGAACACATTTTTCAATTGAACTTTTAGCAAAAGTAGGCGCTTTCCGTATATTTTGGCCACTAAGTCTGACACCAAATTTCTATATTCATCTTGAAGAAAAAGGTTCCAACTATAGTTCAAGTTCTCTAAGATGTCTCGAGAAAAAAAGGCTGGCGCCCTCCATTGAGTACAGAAATTGCCAACATTTTAATTTTCTCAAAAACCTCCATTTGCATTTTTTTCGAAATGGTTGAGATTTTTTAATCAAACTCTGTTTTCTTCCATTCAGAAACTAATAATCTAGAATTAAAATTATCAGTTTCTAATCCAACTGAAACATCAATTTTTAATTACCGCCACTTAGAGGTATGGTTATCTGTTCCAGCTGCAAGTGTATCTCAATTTAGTTTTCTAAGAAAATATAGCTGTGTTATTTAAATATCAAAACTGCCTTAGCTGAATGTTTCCACATACAAAATTTATAAATGGTAAAATTGAACTAAATAGCTATATATTTAGATACCACAGTTATATTTTTTTTAGCAGAGCAAATCCATCTATGCATTTAGCTGCAACAGCTTAAAGATATTTTCATTTGTTCGAAGTAGTAAAAACGCGCGACCTAACCTCAAATCAAAAGCTAAATAATGTATAGATTCTCGGGATTGCTTGACATTTGATTGTGAATATCTTGTGAACATAATATAGCAACTGTTAATCTATGACTGAAATTATTTGTTTTTAATTAATATGAAAATGAGTTTTTATCGAACGTTTATTGTCTGTCCCGAAAATTGGTCAAATGTAGGGTAACATAGTTCGCTGTGCCACCCTGGAAATATTAGTAAACTCACCAACTGGTCCAGTTAGGAGTTTTGAGTAAATGATTTTATTCATCTGTAATATAATTGGTAACTATGTTTTCCCACAGCATCAATAAAGGCTGGACCAATCCAGGCTAAACATTCTGATTTATTATTCCGTAAAGCAATTAAAACTGGGAGATATGTAAACAAAAACCCGTGGAGAGCAAAGTGGGTTCCAACGAGATCTGATATCAAAGGAGGTAATTTAAGAAATAAAACAAAATTTAAAAAAAATATAAGAGAATTCCGCATAGAAAATCTAGTTTTTTTCTTCGCTATGTAACGTTTTTCTGCCCCTCTCCCTAAAAAAAAAACTTTCTCTGAATCGGCCGCTGGGGGATTTTATAAAATAGTTTTCCCTCAAAGTAAAGTACGGGAGTTACATTCAAGTTAACAATAACCGACCCGGATCACATTTTTAGAATATTCAATTTTTTTGAACAATAAACAATTCGTAAGTTTGTGAAACAATAAAGAATTTAATTTCTCGAGCAAATAATGCCAGATGCCAGCATCACGAAATAATTATATATCTTCTTTTAGAATCCAGCGCCTAAGTTATTAGTAGACTCACAATTTCGTGCTCCCCAATATTTCAACATTAATGACTTTTTTAAAACTTTCATTAAACTAATTACTGTATTTTTTCCTGTGGGATCAGTTATCACTCCGGAGGAGTATGATGTGCTGGTACGCGATGGTAAACCATACGCACAGTATCATGAAGGTTTCTTTTACGCGTATGATCCAGAGCCAAAGGAACTTCCTCTTCCAGCAGGTAATTTGCAAACTAGAATATAATCTAAAACGAATATTATAGAATGTTGCCTGAGTTCACCAATTTTTTTTGAAATTGAGTTGTATTTTGGGGCCTTATAAAATCTTCTACATCCCAATGTAAATTAAATAATAGACTGAATGTTTTTTAATTGTCCAAATAATAAACTTGATATTTTTTTTTACAGAATAAAGTTTAAAATGGATAGTGAAACAAGAAAAAAATGTTAAACAATAACGATGAATAAAAAGATTTAGCAATGACACGAAGTCTTTTATGACAATCAAACCTTTTAATTTTTACATTTCCCCATAGGCAATTTCTTTATTTTATTTGAGGATAGATAGATTTGACGTTTAAATAGTAAAAAACAAAATATTTATCACACAAATTTTCTGTATTTTCTATTTTTTTTTTTTTAATTTTATCTCTTGTCGAGTGTAGTTCCATCTTTTCCCTCGTTTATCAAAAAAGTGCATATATGGATCAAATCCATTTTCAATTAGGGAGGTTCTACACTTCTAGCCGAAAAATGTCTCAGCTACGAAGTATATTGTTTTTAAAGGATCAATTAATAATTTGACTCATTAACTTCCTTACTTCTTCATTTATTAATTTCATAATTGTAATTAAATTACTATAATTAATATTATTATGATTAATTAGTTATTCATCCCATTGATCAATAGTATTTTTTGAGTAAATAAATTATTGGGATTAAAAAAAAATCAAAATTAAATTTGTCACTGTCTAGAATCGCATCTTGAGTATTTTTCATTTCACGCGCTTTTTTCAGACAAATATTACATTTAATATTCTCGCTCCAAATAAAAATTTTTGCCAAAATACTTTGTATCCGCTACTCTTCGTGATACGATTTTCTGTGTAGATTTATATGACGCTAATTTTTTTTAGGATATCCTCAACTATCATCAAGTCCATCTGGAAACCCTCACTCTGGCATCTATACACTTTTCCCTTCCGACACCAGGACACCCGGATACCAACATAACACAGGTACAGATTCTAATTTTTATTCTTAGCTTGAAAGTGGAGGGGAAAATGTGACCTTCAAATCCCCCATTCCCCTAACTATTCTCTGAATCCACCCTGGGGTGTTTTATAAAATATTTTCTCAAAGTAAATTTCCTAGGGGCACATTTCAACATCAACCCACCTTGCTTAAAGTCTTAAGGCCAGTCCATATACCACATGGACTATTTTGACTTCTTCTTGACCCCCCCTTTCGTGGACAAGCGTAGACTTTTGATGACTTGTTTTTTACATAAACTTCATGATACAAAGTGGAAAGTCGTAACAAAGTAGTGGAAGTTTATGAAGTTTGATACGCATTTTCCGTATGAAAAAATACGTTTTTGTATATTTTTCAGAATCGTCAATATTAGGTGAGTCGACCTGAAACTTGACATTTCTCTTAACGATTAGCTAGAGAATACAAATCAAATTTCATTTTTTTTTTAAAGAAACACCATATGTTTTTTTATAAGTTCCCAAACAACCCCATCAGCGAAGAATTCGGTCTTGCGACCTTCTGGTACTAATTACGATTCTTTTGCACTTTTGTTAAAACAAATATTGTCTGATACATCAAATAATATTTTTCACTGATTAGATGTTTACATAAATTTTTTTAAACAATTTAGATTTGTTTTTAGCAATTGTCTTTTCGCTTAGGGTTTCAGAGTCGCAGGTTTTTTTTGGATTTCTTCAACTTACTTTCAACTTTGCATTAAGAGCGAAGCAATATTAAATTAAACTTTATAAACAAATGATAAGTAAATAATTCAGAGAATAATTTTTTAAAGAATCCTTCTTTTAGTTAATATATTTTACTGAAATAAAAAGGATATTTAAAATATTCTCCTAATTTTCTACGTGGATCATATTATAAATGTAAATTGTCCTTGATGTTGAAGATTTCATTGATGTGGATTAATTAGCACTTCGCTCTGAGGAAAAGGTTGACAAATTTGAAATTTTTTTTTAATTAACTGCAATTGTCTGGCCTTACTATAATATAAATTAGTTATAAACAATTTTCATTAATTTGCTGATATTATTCAAAGATAATGTCCTATTTTAAAAACGACATGCATTTCAGCCAACTTCATAGCGTTACCACCCTGCCAACTTCATAGCGTTACCACTTACCTTAATGCTCGCTTCATGCGTAACCCGTGGTTACTCATGAAGTAAGCGAACTAACCAGAGAGCTGCCAAGACGAGAGTATTCTCGAGCTTGCGCAGACCGCTTCAATTATGTCCATAAGATTTTGCAAAAATAATCTCAATATATTGTGCAAGTAAAAGACAAAAATATTTCATATAATCTGAAATTCTCAATTATTTACGAACTTGATTGAACTACCAATTACAGAAAACCTTTATATTTCTCTCCTCTTAAAAGTGTGTGGACTCCCATGGCAGATGAAAGCAGTGGATCAAAGCAGAAGCTCATGAGAGTGAAAGAGACGGATAGATCTATTTGTCTCTTTCACTCTCATGAGTTACGACATGCATTTTAGCCAACTTCATAGCGCTACCACTTACCTCAATGCTCACTTAATGCGTAACCCGTGGTTACTCATGAAGTAAGCGAACTAACCAGGGAGCTGCAAAGTCAAGAGTATTCTCGAGCTTGCGCAGACCGCTTCAATTCTGTCCAAAAGAATTTTCGCAAAAATAATAATCTCAATATATGTGCGAGAAAAGACAAAAATATTAAATATAATCTGAAACTCTGGATTATTTACGAACTTGAACTACCAATTACGGAAAACCTGTATATTTCTCTCTTCCTCTTAAAAGTGTGTGGACTC
>CAKNWT010331968.1:0-18970 GCA_932066315.1 Andricus coriarius
GGCGCGGTTGTCGAAATGAACCGTGATGAAATCAAAGAAACTCCCGCACACAAAAATCGCCCAATCTCAAAGTATTTTAGACGTGTACATCAGGATCGTGTCTAGCGCACCAGGGCCTTCAGATAGCATGGAAATTCCTACCCCAGGCAACAAAGTGGTCGTTCAAAAACTACCTCACACTATTTTATCTATTTGTATTTTTACTTTGAATTATTTAACCAATTTTTGTAGTTTAGACACTATTTAAAAAGTTGAGATTGGCGATATATTGTTTATTATACCATTAAGCCAAATCTCTTTCTGAGTGAGCGTCACTCACTCGGTTCTAGTCTCGTTACACTGTCGGGGATCAAGAAATTCAGTGTACGATTGCGGATAATAAACACAATAATTTTTGAATTTTCTGACGCATTTTATTCATCCAAGACTCAATGGAAAGGTAACATTTCAAAGTTTGAGCCACTAGTTATTTAAAGGGGATGTAGTTTCTTTTCGCTTGCACGACGAAATGAAGTCGCTTCCGGAACGCCTGATAAATGCGATAGCCAATCTTGGGTCGAAATGAATCGAGGAACGTGCGAAACCAACTGAACTTTTAGAATGTGTTTCAGATCAATTTCCTGGTTTATCTGGGTGCTTTTAGGCATCAAAACGAGCAGAGAGGCACCTTTTTTCCGAAGTCGCGGCCGAGACCGTCACTTGGGCTGCTCCTGGTCGATGAGTGACTCGTAATTTATCTGAATGGTCACTGGAACGTCCTTTCAACCATACGCAAATATTTTACTTGATTATGTGATGCTTAATATAAAAAATTTTCTCATTGAAGAAAACCAAATTGGGCAGCTCGCCACCATCGTACATATGAATCAGCGATTTCGTTCCTTCCAGGCGTACCTTTTTCTGCAAATTGTTCAACTCTTGACTCTTACACACACGTATAAACTCGTATACGCGTCATCTATATCGACTCAGGGGATTCCCTAATGAATGAGATTATAATGGCGGAAGATTCAACATGGGGGACACTTCAATTGCCGGACCCAGTATTTCTAGATTAATATGGAATTCCCGTGTTGCTTATCAAAACAACACCTTTGTTCTACAACACTGCTCCCACCCAGGTCGTTAATCAATCGCTCTGGAAATCACTCATCAGGTGTCTCTCACTCCACTAACATTCATTATCATGCATTTCTTATAAACTATTTGTCGCTACAATTTCCTGGCCTGACTCGCCTCTTGACCGTCCTTTACGTCCATACATTTTCTCATGCAAGCTCTTATGTTTCTATGGCTTTTTATGTATTTCCGATTAAGGGTCTCATTCACTCATTCTAACCATTCCTTCTTCGCTCTGCCTTTGGGTACGCCACTACTTTGTATATCATTAAGCTATTTCCCTTTCGGCGAGCCTCTAGGGGTAAGCGTGACACTACCCGATTCGGATAGTGTTTTTTTTAGGTGGATTTGTAAGTAAATGGGCTCACCACACCCACGACCGCCAACAGCAACGCAGTAGTATCAGACGGTCACCCATCCAAATACTAACCGCGCCCAACACTGCTTAACTTCAGTGATCTAACGGGAACTGGTGCTTCCAGCGTGGTATGGCCGTTGGTTTACTACTTACTTTACCTAAATATATTTCTTTCGTCAGTTGTAAATAAACTATCAAGGTAGACGTACTTATCAGCTTGTTTTATCCTCTCATCGTCTAAAACAATGTTGTATACTGTTTTTACCCTTTACTTCAAACACCATAATTTTTTCTTTAATAACGTTACTTTTAAGACACATGTACTTTATGCTCGTATTCAGTGTGCTCGACATGACCTGCAGGCCTTCATTTGCATCCGCCTTAACAACCTTACCGTATGCAAACGCTAACCCACGTACCTTCACTCTTCCAAAATCCACACCATCTTTGTTTAAGAGAGCAATTCTTACATACTAGATAACATAACCCCTTCTTTGTCTAACACCTTGCATAATATCAAACCAGTTACTCGGTTGCTCACTTACCCTCACACTCGTTTGGTACGTGTATTTGTAATTGTCTTTCCTTAAGATCAATCACCCCTCTAGCACTCTAAACACTCAGTCTTCATTAGTGCCGGAAACTTTACCTTTACTTTTACTGGATGCATGCCTCTCGTCAACTATAGTTTCAACGCACTCCTAGGCTACTCTATTGTTTGAATCATTAATTGTTTAAGTTATACGCCCAACTACCAACTTCATGATAGGAATGTATTTTGCGAGTAAAAATTACGTCCAAAATAATTAGTCAGTTGTCCTAAAGTTGATATTCTAGTTATAACGTCAGTCTCGCCAAACGCCGCTCAATAGAGGGGGGTATAGGGACATACCTAGAACCGACATTGCCATGGTTGGTTTGTGTTGTATACTGAGAAGGGAATCAGCCTTCAGCAGATTAGCAATAAATAAAAATTCCCAAGTAATAGTAATAGTAATAGTAATTGAATCACACTTGAGAGGCTTGTCTATCAATTTGTTGCGCACACTTGTCCAATACAAAGTCCATATCAAGCTTCCCTGTTCAACCCTCGACAATATTTAAAGCACTCTGAAGTTGCTTTGAACTAGAAGCATAGATCTTTAGGACATCCATGTAAAATACATGAGTGACCTTATGCTTGCGATAATTTTCTTCGCCACAGAGGTACCCAGAAAATGTTCGAATTGCGAGAGATACTAGCAGAAGTGTGCTGCAAAAGAGCAGAGTGCTCATGGTGGCGCCCTTCAAGGCGCCCCTCTGAAAGGTGACGCTGTCTGTTGTAACTCGATTATTTCCAGACTAGATAGTCAATATAGCTTTCCGAAGGGTCATTAATCTCTCTATGCATTTCACTATGTGTGGATGAACCTTCAAGCTTTCCAACAGGAAAAGAATAAGTCTATGAGAGGTTGAATCAAAATTTTTCCGGTATTGAATCCAGGCCATCAACAGACAGCGTTGGTGGAATGCTTCGTTTTTGCTGACGCACCTGTTAATTAGTAGGTTCAGAACAAAAGTCCATTACGGACTCTCAACCCACGAGAAAAGGGAAATCTAAGAAGAGTGGTCGACTCTCAGGAAGAAAGGATACGGAAGTTATCAAAATTAATCAGGTACCTTAAAATCAAAATAAAACAAGATTACAAAATTCATCTTAGGGCAAATTTTTCTAAGGAACAATTTTGCTCTGTTGACTTTTTTTATTACTCACCTTGTGAGGCCCTGGCAAAGATTTTGGTTTTCATTGGAAAATAGTTGAGCGACATCCCATATACAAAATCAAGAAAAACATTTGCAGTGTTCGCACCTTTGTGTTAAAGTCATTTCAGACGAACCGTGTTCTTTCTTCTATAAAAGTTACCCTATTTTTAAAATCAGTATAATTCTTAAAGTTCGTGCAAGCTTTTTCCATGTCAAGCATTTTTGTGAGAAGAAGCAGATGGGACTCGGATTCTGGAGTGAGCCGACGAGAAAATCTTTGCATCACAATTTCTAAACTGTTTCGGACATAAAATTAAATTTGCGTAATAAATAAACTATCGCTCATGGTAATCAATAATCGCAATTTTACTTAAAAACTGATAATTTTGACAACGATTTTTAAGGTTAAAAAGTTTTTGTTTTATTTCTCCCTATTTTCCCATATTCTAGAGGTATTTATATACAACTTTCAAAAGTATTCATCCCTATATGTTATTTCTGTAGAATGATAATCAATTTCGACAGAAAAAATATTAATTTACCCTATGGTGCGACGTGTGTAATTAACTTTTATTGTTATAAAAAAATGTAGTCACTTTCTCTTTATAGATCCATAAAGTGGAAGGTCTGCTGAATGTGAAATTTTCTTTTGGTAATGAATATCCAAAATTGTCAGGGAGGAGGGTAAGTGGATTTTTGTTCAAATCAGTAATATCTGAATGTCTGAATCTGAAAAATATGGAAAACAACCGGGGGCCAACAAGGATGCCGATTTTTTTTACCAGGTTTCTATCTAAAATAGTTTGATTGTATAACAATACTGTTTAAAAAAATTTTATAAAAATTACTACATACTAGATGTAAGTGAAAAAAGAATTGCCAGTAATGAAGGATAAGGATAACATGTTTTGTAGAAATAATATTAGTTTTTTAAAGTTTTAAATCGGCCACTTCATCAATTTTCGATGTAAGCATCGTACGTCGCTAAAAAGTTGAAGGTTATATAATAAATGGTGACAGTTTTAACGAATTTTGGAGCTAAATCTTTTCCCTGTTACTGGCTCTAAAGATGTGCAAATGTTTCACAAGAACAAGATTGAAGGTGATAAAGAGATAAAGACTGTATAATGCATTATACATAATCCAAGAAAGCACTAGAATATTCATTAGTTAAAGTGGTCTCAAAAGAATTCTTCAATACTAAATTAATAAGTTTTTGTTTTAATTAGAAGAAATGAGAATTTTGTATTGTCACGCCATATCTTTATCTATATGGCTCTGTTCAATTGGTAAATATAATCATATAATACATCTATGATTTAAAGAAAATTTTTGGGTTATCAGAATTTGTCCAGTTTAATATACAAAGTCATTCCGGGGAAATTCATAATTTGTATGTAATAAAAAGTGAAATTCGAAAAATGTCCACATTGATACGGAATCGTTGCGGATAACAGAACCAGAAAATCCTCTGAATTCCGTCCATGTTTATAATTTGTACAGGTACTCAGTTGAGAGGATTTGATCTTTTTACGTCGTCCCAGAAGGCCCTCAAAAAGTGGCAGAAATTCAATAATTGGAGTATCATAAAACTGAAAAAAAGATAAAATAATAATGAGAAAACAAAAAAGCAAAAAATTCAAATAAGCAAGGAAAGTAAAATATACGCTAATTTGTGAAACTCCATATATCACTGATATACTGCATTTTTTTAAGTTTATGGTCACTAGCAGCGCAATACCTTATCAAATGCTATGCAATTTTTCCATATTTTGCTCTGATATGCCCTCATGAACGCTTTGTATAAATTTTTTCTTAATATGACAGTGTAACTTCTTTCAAGTCCATCAAGCTAGCAACTCCACCATTGAAATTGCCAAATTTCTTTGTATCTACAAGGATTTGGAGAATTATCGCGATTTATTTACTGCTTTCATAATAATTCAAAACGAATCCTTGTCTAATGTAACAAGGTTACACTATTTGATATTGTTTTTAGAAGATGAAGCTGAAAGTTTATTAAAACATGTTTCGATAACTGATTCTAATTTTATCTCCACTTGGGACTCGCTGAAGAACACATTTGACAACAAGAGTGCTTTAATAATTGGAGTGATTTGCTTGTTTTTATAATGGTTCAAACATTTTATATCAGTACACTCAAGGAATGTGAGATGCATATTAGTTCCAGTAGTGTTTACCCCAATTATCGGGAACTTGACTCATTTTTGGAGACTTGCATACGTATTTTGCAGGCCATTAAAGCTTCGAAAGCTGGCACGAGCTCTCAGGAAAAGAGTATGGCTTCAAAACAATTGAGAGTTAGGAGCCACAATGCAACTTCTAGTTCATTTTCTAAATAACCATCCCAATTTATCGTGCTCAACCATACTCGCTACGGCTGTTATTTCCTTTCATGTTAGAAATGGTTGGAGGAGTCAATATTGGTTCTTTAAGAAAGTTAGCAGAATTTGATTTAATTCCTACCGAAAAGAACTATCCTAAAGTCCACATCCACGCTTTAGTATTGTTACACATTACATCATATACTCCTCCTGTCAAATCTAACGTGGGGAATGAAGATCTATCAAAGGAGTAAGAGTTAGTGGATCCAAATTCCTTTAGCTCCCATCAAGTTGATTTTATTTTAGGGGCCGCTAAATCTGGCTTATGTTTATGACCTGGTGTCCATCGGTGTATATTGGGTTCACCTACAACGCAAAGTTCCGTTTTTGGTTGGATTATATCTGGGCCGGTTTCAGCCACATATCAAATGGACCTTAACATTCCATTTACAGCACACCAAGCTATCACAGCAGAATTCTTACATGAAGACCTTACCAGGTTCTTGGAGTTGGAAGAAGTTCCCTTTAAAGATTCCTTGTCTGATGACGAAATTTTTTGTGATGAGCATTTCGCCATGAAGTACCAACGAACCTTGGACACATGGAACTGCTGGAAGAAAAGCAATCGGCTAGTTTTTCACAAACTGTGTATTTGCCTCACTACCCTATCTTAAGGGAAAGTAGTTCTACTACAAAGTTGAGGGTTGTTTTCAAGGCTTCCAATTTAACTTCCAATAATTCTTCCTTGAGTTCTCCTCTTCAGATCGCTCCAAAGATTCCGAACGATTTGGTTTTTATTATTTTGAATTGGAGATCGCATCGCTTCGTTTATATGGATGAAATTGAAAAAGTGTTTAGATTTCTTCTGATAAAAGGATCGTCGCCTATAGACTTTTAACCGTTACTTACGGTACTGCCTCTGCTCCTTATTTGGCTAAAAAAAAGTGATTAAGCAGTTAGCTTATGAAGATGGGAATAGATTGCCTTTAGCCCAAGCTATATTAAAAAGTAATATTTACGTCGACGATGTTTTGTTTGGTGGGGATAGTCAGGTTGAGGCTAAGCGCGAGCTCAAGTAATGCTCTTGTTAGAAGTTGGCGGTTTCCATTTGCGAAAATGGGCCGCAAATGACCCGGAACTATTGGAAGATTGTCCTCGGGAAAATACGAACGTGCTATCGAATTTCCGTTAGCGGAGGATGCCCAGCTGAAGGTTCAAGGTTCATTTTGGGATCTTGACTATGATTCATTCCTTTTTAAAGTAACTACTTCTTTAGTCGAAGATCCAATAAAACGGATTGTTCTTCCATTGATAGCTAAGTTATATGATCTCTATGGGTTGGATAACTATAGTCATAATAGTGGCAACAATTTTAATGCAAGAACCTTTGCATACGTAAACTCAACTGGGACGGCAGACTACCGGAAGATCTTCATATTGCAGTTGTTAAATTATCATGATTCGCTGGAAAAATTAGAAGCACTTAAAGTTCCGAGTTGGGGCTAGGATGGGTTGAACTTTGTTCTGTGTACCTCAAGGAATCTTTTCTGACCGATTATAACCCTCCGGGCGCTGAACACCTAAAGACCTTCCCTTGTTAGAACTTTATATGGTGGTCATCAATTAACCTTACATACCTTACATAATTTATGTACACTTGTATAGTGACAATTGTACGACATTCCATGGTGCTGACCGGGAATTAAAAAATTGCCTTTTAAATCTTAGACTAGATACTAATTTGCATAATGATCTCGGAATCCAAGGTACTTCTTGGCATTTTATTCCTCCTTCCGCTCCTTATTTTGGAGGTTTATGGGAGGCTGGAGTTAAGAGCTTTAAAAACCATATGAAAAGAATTGTAGGTGCTCATACTCTTACCTACGAAGAATTTACACTCTTTTACTCGTATTGCAGCTTGCCTGAATTCCCATCCTATTGCCCCTCTTTCGTATGACCCCGAAGAGTTCTCCTATTTAACACATCAAAATTTTCTGATTGGAGCCCCTTTGACCAGCGTTCCAGAACCCTCATTGGAACTTTGTGAAATCGTTTAAGTCGATGGCAGTTAGTACGAAAATTTTTAGAGATTTATTGCAGAAGTTGGGCTGTTGATTATTTACAGTCCTTACAAATCACGATACAAATGGTTACCAAAGAGCTAAATCTTGTGATCGGTGATATCGCTCTGGTGACGCATGATTCGTTACCGCCCTCTAGATTATTATTAGGTCGTATAATTAAATGCTACAAGGGAAACATATTGTTGACATAATACGGGTCTTATCTGATGCAAGGAGGAGAATGCAGGAGAGGAAGAGATGAGTCATGAAGAATCACAGTTTCTCGCTGACTCATGGCGCCTCTTCAGCGATCTACCTGTTTCTGTCAAAAGTTCACCCAAGTCCAACGTAGTAGAGACATTTTGTAGTGAGGTATACCAGATCCCGGAAACACTGGAATTGAAAGAAGATACTAATAATATCTTATAACTTTACCGCGGCAGGTCCCAGATGGTATCAAGAACTTCTAGTGGAAAAAGTTTACTTTTACACAGCAACATCTGTCCCGCACATTTACTTCATATTTAAAGTTGTACATGTTCATTCCACAGTAGCTGGTGCCAGGACGCACTATACTTCTACCGAAAAAGATGACTTGTCCAACAGAGAGAATTACAGGCCAATAACTTTTTTGAACACTCTACAAAAGATCTTTATAGATATCCTGAACGGCAGGATTGATTTAGGAATTTAGGCTGTGCGGAGAGAGATGTACGTACAACGTTGTTCCAGAAATGGTGTAGCAGGCTGCCGAGAGAGCCTGCCAATTATCAGGTGCGTCTGAATCTCTAGTGTCTTCAAAGCCGAATTGTTCTGAGTACAGCTTACATCGTTGCAAATCGCAGAAATCCTCTTTTAAAAATGGGGGCGAAACACGAGATGATTAGCTAAGGAGCGTTCCTTTACAATGCCACGAAGCAGACAGCCGAGACCTTCGGCCTGAATTTTAACATCAGAAGTGAGGAAGGTTCGTTACTCCACCTAGATTCCTCACTTCTAAAAGCCGAAGTAAAGAAAGCAGATGTGACGGAATTCCGCCAACAGCTACTCGACAAGAAAACGCATACTATTCGGGTGTACACGCGCGTTGCCAGTTGGGTCTTTGCGTATATCGAGTAAAAACGAACTTTATTTTGTACTTGTGTTTGTGTTATAAATATTTGGCAGTAAAAATAGTTGCTTGGCAAGGGTGGCCAGAGGTAGGTGAGTAAGGAACGGGAAACGTCGCGGATCGATGGGTAAGGTAGGATGCAGCCGGTACAGTCTCTACAAACGGGCGTCACTGGGCGACAGTCACTGGACGAAAGCACAGAACAGGCAGTCGAAATAAGAGATGACGATGTTGAGAGTGCGGTTAGGGGGGAGAAGAGGGATGATGACAGTAGCGGTCAGGAGACGATAGAGACGTCGACCGGTTAGGGGACGGCAGAGAGAAGGAAACCAGTCACGGGCCATAAACGCGGGAGATCCTCAAACTTTGAGCGCCACCAGCAGTGAAGGGGAAGAAAACAGAAAAAGAGAAGAAGTGGATGATGTATTAGAAAAGGACCAGGAAAACCAGAAAGTTAGGACTAAACGGAAGACACCAGAAAGAGATAGGGAGGCTGGAGGGTTGTTTAAAAAACTTGAAGCCCTCATAAAAACGTTTAGACAGAAAACAAGGAAGAGATTGGATTACATGAATAGGGATATGAATAGGCAGGGGAATGATGTAAGTGGGAAGTGAGCAAAGTAAGAGAAAAGTGGGAAGAGTGGAGTAAACTCTGGATAGAGGAGAAAGACAAGGCATGGGGTAAACTAGAGAGCGTAGAGAATAGAAAGAAGGAGGATGACGAAAAACGGATAAGCAGCTTAGAAATCAGGAAGGAGCATATGGGGAAGGAAACAGAGAGTGCGGGAATTGTACAAGGGAGGGAATACTTGCAAAATATGAATGCAAAATTGAAGAAAAGACTGAGTGAGATTAATAGAAGATTTCAAGGGCAAGAAAGGGCGAAGAGGAAAAATAACATAGATCGGGTAAGGGTAGAAGGAGTTAAGAAAATAGGATGGACGAAAGAAGGAAAAGAAGAAATGTTTGTAGTGAAAGTAGGGAGTCAAGAGCAGAAAAACAAAATTGTGAAGGAAAAAAAATTATTGTGAGGAAGAAGGAAAATAATTGAAGAGGATTTGACATGGAAGGAGAGGAAAAGGGGGTGGGAAAAAGAGCAGAGGGCATAGGCAGAGAGGAAAAAAAAACGCATGGTATGAATAGGAAGAGGCAGATAATGAACAAATGCGGAGGAATGGTTCTGGGGCGAAGAATTAGAATAAATAAGGAGAGAGGGAAAAAGATTTAAGAAAGGTGGAAAAAAGAAAGAGGCAAAAGAGTGTAGAGATCAAGCAGAGACGTTTCCAAACGGCAAAGCTGAAGAAAAGTGATGAGGATAGGTAAGGGTAGGGAAGAGAGAAACTTGCAAATATCTTTCTGGAATGTGCCAGGCATGAAGAAAAAGAATAAAGGATTTGGCGGGAGTTGGGAAAGTAGGATGTAATTATAGTGAGTGAAACCTGCGCAGATGAGAAGGACTGGAACGGTATGAAAATCATGTTACCTAAAAGTTATATGTGGACGATGCAAGAAGCAAGAAAGAAGGAAGAATTGGTTTTAATAGGAGGGGACTTGAATGCCTGTACTGGCGACCAAGGGACAGGGATTTGGGTTGAAGAAAAGGAGGCCTATATAGGGAGCTCTAAACATCGGGAGACAGATCGAGATGCTGGGAGGTTACTGGACGTAATAGGAGAAACAGGATGATTTACATGTAATAGCAATATGAAAGGAGATGAGAAAGGAGAGATCGCATTTATAGGCAAGGGCGAATCAGTAATATTTGTACATCCTGACGGACGAAAGAATGAGGAATATGATAGGTAGTATAAACGTGGGGAATAAGATAGGGTCCGAGGATTTCCCTATAATAGCTCCACTGATAGGTTGCGTCCGTAAGAACGGCAGAGGGAGAAGGAAAAGAGGGGGAGAAAGGAACACAGAAATGGGAGTCGGGGGGGCGGGTAGATAAATAAAGAGAGTATAAACAAAAAATGGGAAAGGAGAATGTAAGGTATGAAAAAGAGGAGGGAGTAAACTCGTTAATTGAAATGTTGAAACGGTCGATTGGGAAGGTAAGGGATGAAATAGGTACAAAAGAAGTAAAAGAAGAGGGAAAGAAAGGCTGGTGGGACGAGGAATGTAGAGAGAGTAAAAAGAGGATGAAAGAGTGTGTAAGAAAATGGAGGAAATGAGAAATGGAAGAGGCGAAGTATTAATACAGAAAACGGCGGAAAGGAATACAAGGAAGAAGTAGAAAAAGCGATAAAAGAAGGTTGGGTCTGGGATGTGATAATTAGGGAAATGGGAGGAAGAGTGGACGGGTTATTTTAAGGGTCTGTTAAGGGGAGAACAAAATAGGATAAAAGGGGAAAATAGAAGAGAGGGAAATTAGTCGCCTTGTTTGTAGATTTTGAAGCAGCTTTTTACTTTGTAAATAGAAAAGGCCTATGGCAGGCAATGAAAGAGAGGGGGATAGACGAAGGGTTGGTAGAGAGGATAAAGGAAATTTTTACTGAAAACAGGATTAGGGTGAAGATAGGGGAAAAAAGGGAGAGTTATTCTGGACAGGAAGAGGTCTAAGGCAAGGTTGTCCGTTGCGTCAGCTATTTTTTAATATGATGCTGACAGACTTAGATGAGAAGCTCAAGGAGAAAGGGGGAATGGCTTTGAGTAATAGAAAATTATATACTCTCTAGCATACGCGGACGAAGTAGTTATTTTAGTAGATCATAAGAAGGGGATGAACCTAATAAAGAACAGAAGAAGAAATGCCAAAATAGATTACATTTTGAAAGCGAACGGACAAATAGTGGAAATTGTGGAGGACTTCTGTTACCTAAGTTTCTGGTTTGTAGCAGGAGCGGGAAAAGAGGTGCTGGTTAGAAAAAGAATCGAATGTGCGAGTATTGTAATGGGCCAAGTATGGGGTATTGGAATGCATACACAACCTCCAAAAGTATTGATCCCTACAATTATGCTATTCCTATCGAAAGATCATTAATTCAGACGCAAACAATATTAATTTAACCTACTGTGCGACGTATGTAATGAACATTTATTGTTATAAGCAAATATTCGCCTTCTATTTATAGATCCATAAAGTATCGACCAGGCGGGCGAGTGGATTTGAGTATAAGACAATAATATTTTTTAAAGTTACACTTTTGGTGAGTTCTTGTTTGAAAAATCTGGTACGTGATACTAATTCTTTTAGAAAAAAGTTTGTAGGATTTGAAATTTTTTTACCGATTTTCGATCTGCATAGGTTTGGTTGAATCAAAATTCCGTTTGAACAATTTTCATAAGCATTAATTCGTAATAGAATTTATATCAGTGTTTTAAAGTTATAAAACAGCCATTATAGTAGACAATATATCAATTTTCTGTATGAGCATCGTATTTCTCTAAAAAGTAAATAATTGTATGTAAATATATAAAATGGAAAAGCTTGAAAGTTATATTCATTAGTCACAGTGTTAGTCAAAATAGTCTTCAACGATAAAGTAATAAAATTTTCTTCTAATTAGAAGATATGCGGATTTCCTATTCTCTCATCATATTCTTGGCGATTGTCCTCTATTCTACTGGTAAATATAATCATGTAGTACATCTATAATTTAAAGCACACATCTTCAAAATCAGAGCTTGCGTGATTTCATTTGAATTAATTCCGGGAAATCCAGAATATGTGTCTAATAAAAAGTGGAGTTCGAAAGGTATACCTATTGATACGGAATTGATACGGATTTCAAAACCAGAAAGTACTCTAAGTCCGCCTTAAGGTACCGGACATCTTTACCTGAAGCAACTTACCATATTGGAATGTACCACCAAATTAAAGCTCTTTTTCAACACGTTTGCTTAGATTGTTGTACCTTGCGGGCAGTCAGTGATTTCTAACTATCTATTTTTAAATTACACACAGTGACGACCAACTTGCGATGGTGTACTTTACGACAAAATTAATACTCTGTTTCTCGTTGCAGATTTCAGTGCGCAGTTCGAGTGTTTGCCTAATGGAGAACCTATTCCCGGTGTTCCTCGTCCCGGTACTCCGCATTATACAGGGAGGCATGTTCCTCCTGGCAGCTTTTCTGGCAATTTTTCTGACAGGTCTGCTTCGTCTGGCGAGCCTTACCTTCGTGACAGGTCCAGATCTCCTTCTGCCAGACGTCCTTCACGCATACTTGGATACGATGCCGCACTGCTTAGGTTTATTAGACTTATTCCCAACACAGATCCGCAAAGGGTATTCGAAATTCGCAGATACACTTTTCCTGCCGATACCCCCGTCAAATTGAGAATAGGACCTAGGCCTGGGCCTATGCCAACCAAAGAGGGACTTGTTTGAACGACATCAAATGGTGACATCCTGGCATTATTGGAGCGTCATAATTCAATTCTTCGTGGATTATATACAAGTCAGTTGGTATGGCCAACGGCCATACCACGCTGGAAGCACCAGTTCCCGTTAGATCACTGAAGTTAAGCAGTGTTGGGCGCGGTTAGTACTTGGATGGGTGACCGTCTGATACTACTGCGTTGCTGTTGGCGGTCGTGGGTGTGGTGAGCCCATTTACTGCAAATCCACCTAAAAAAACACTACCCGAATCTGGTAGTGTCACGCTTACCCCTAGAGGCTCGCCGAAAGGGAAATAGCTTAATGATATACATACATACAGTACACTCAAAGACGGGTGAAAATGAACATGGTCAGCGGCGCGGTTGTTGAATTGAACCGAGATGAATTAGAGGAAACTCCCACAAGCACTGGTCGCTATATCTCAAAACATTTTAAAATAGTACTTGCGTATGGTATTTAGAGAAAAAAGAACGCTCAGAATACATGGGAATTGCATCCCTATGCAAAACAGAAGCTGTTCAAATAATATGTCACTCTTCGAACCCCTCCCCAGTTTGAAGTAAACATTTTTACTTCGATTTCATTCGATAAACGACTAAGGGTTGTTCCATCTCAAAGACAAAATTCGAGTATTCGATTTTGCTCATATTGAGTTACCTTGCAACAAATTGAACGAGGAGACAACAGTACACTTGAGAAATAATTCTTATAATATATTTGCACAGACTAAATTCCCAAAATTCTACATTTTTAATTAATGTGTTATTTTAAAACTTTCACATTTTTATTGAAATGACCACACTATATTACTCATACTATGTGTATTGTCGAAATCTGTCGAATCTACAGTAATACGATTATTGTAAACTGAGCTCATCATTAGGCTTTAATAGAAATAATGCCTTTTGTATGATGATAATCCTAATAATTAAATTGAAATAAACTGAATCAATAAAATCCTTGTAAACGTAACTCTATTAGGATAATTGCAAAAAAGTAAACCCTTCTAGGCAATGAGATTTTCAAAAACAAAACAATTTCCGAACCGCCTCAAATATGTATTTTTCATTAGGGGTAACCCAGCAGAGTATGATAATATAGAACTTAGAGATGCGACTATGATAAAACCCAAAAAATTCAAAAACCTTCAAGAAATATACGCTGAAGAGGTAAAAATATTTGAAAATATGGAAATAATGACTATTTTCTCGATTTAGTTGAATTTGACTTCATCTTTTCGAAATATCCTCTCATGTTTTGGTATGATGAATTGATATAGAACTTCACGGAAAATTTAATAAAAAATAAGGCAACATGAATATTGCGGAAAAGAAAATTTATTAATCTTCAAAAATAAATACCATGAAAATAAATAATATAAACATTCTGTGAAATCCAAAGCAGATTGGTGATGACCCCTAGAGGCCTTGGGAACCTTTTGGCTTTTCTTTGAGTTATAAAACATCAAAAATAGTTTTTTTCCCTTTTGGATTAGTCTTTACCCAAGACAAAATCAAGGACATATATTTTTACCCGGGATAACGAATATAAAATGCAAAATCTAAGGAAGCATGCGTAGAAACTTTTGGTTGCAAAATTTGATATTATAATATTTATTTTTACAATAAAAAAATAGTAAGCTAGGATCCTACTTTATATGCTGACACGTGTTTATCTTTATTTAAAAGAACCGTCAATTTCCTTAAATTCTATAGCTTTTGATCTGACTCAGATATTCCCATTTTAATCGAATGCTGGCGATTTTAGCGTCCTAATGAGAAATCTGCCGGGAAAAGTTGAAAATTAAGACAGTGACGACGACTTGTTTTAAAATATAAAAAGTAGGTTGTACACAAAACCCACACATTTTTGTTGAATTTGGCTTTCTCTAAGAAAGATATCCATGAGTTGTATATGTATGTGTTTAATTATTTTCGCGGCCAAGATAAATTTTGTTCGAAAAATTTAATTTTCACATTCTTCTTATACAGAACAACAGAGTCAACAAAATGCCAAAGGAAAAACTGGCCAAAGATTGAAAATGGTCGCATTTTTGCTAATTTTGACCTTTTTTCAAATTTTTGGATGGACTTTAAGTAATAGACAAAAAATGAATGGATACTCAATGATGGATACTAAGCTGAAAACGACTGGAGAAAGTCGGCGTTTAATCTTAAAGGGGCCTATAAGTTTCGGACACAACTTAGCAGCCACATCGTCAGCCTTCTTTGACAATTTCCTGTTGGGCTTTAAAACAAGATCTCCTACGTGGAAAGTCCTAACGCGCTTTTTGTATGTATATGTATTTATGTATATGTATTGCCTCTAAGAATACAAGATTCTGTAGCAAGGGAAGGCCACTATTACAAAAATCGATAAAATTAAGATAAATATCAAAATGAAAGAAAAGTTATAATATCGTATGTACAATAGGTTATTCGGTGAGATTTGCCTGAGCGTGGTATGCTTAATTCGTAGAGTGTATTATTTCTATACTTTTAAACATTTAGTTCATTAATTTGTTCGAGAACTCGGTGCCGTTACTGGTATGGGTGACCTGTGGGGCGCCCCAGCGTAACACTATCAGGTCTATGAGACCTTCGCGGATTATGGGCTTGTTTGCCTTCCGGATCGGGATGCACTTTACCCATTCCGTGAAAAGGTCCTGACACTCTAAAATATATTTGTGGCCTAATTTGCTGGTCTGAAATGGGCCCATGACGGCCCCCGCCACAACCGTCAATGGTTGTTCGACCCCGCGCTGACCCATGAAGCTACGGTCTGCATTAAATATCAATGAATTCGAAGAAACTGTTGCAATTTATTTGAAGGTAGCAAACATCCTGGTGGGCATCATGCTTCACAGCAGTCTTCATCCATTTACGATTGATGTACGATTGCACGTGGTGCTATGCAGAAAAACATCAACTCGAGCATTGTGGGACTTCAAAATATTGCTGAGCTACGCAGACTAGCGTGAAGCGGGTGCACGAAAATTACCAATGTTTCTTTCTCATCATTAGACTTCTTCGCAAATCGAAAATCTTCGAAAAAAGGAAAGTAACCAAGGGCCAACAAGGATGTCAATTTTTTGGAAATTTTCTGTCTGCAATAGTTTGCTTGTGTAGAAATACTGTTTAAACCATTTCTGTGAAAATAATTTCATAATAGTATTAAATAATGATAGAAATTGCCACAAATTAAGAGTAAGAATGACAAGTTTTGTAGAATTTATATTAGTTTTTCAAAGTTTTAAATAGGTCATTATAGTAGGGACTATATCAATTTTCCATGTAAGCACCGTATATCGGTAAAATGTTTAACGTTATATGATATGTGATAACAATTTCAACGAATCTTTTAGCTGAATCTTTTCCCTCATAGTGGCTCTAATGATATGTAAATATCTCACATGAATAATATTGAGGCTGATAAGGAGATAACGCCTGTATAATGTATTACATCTAATCCAAAAAAGCGCTCAAATATTCATTAGTCACAGTGATATCAAAAAAAATTCTGCAATAGTAAATTAATAAGTTTGTCTTCTAACTAGAAAACATGAGAATTTACTTTTCTCCCTTCATATCTTTAGCAATTACCCTCTATTCTATTGGTAAATATAATCATATAATACATCTTTAATTTAAAGCACATTTTTGTAAATCAGATTTTGCACGGAGTAAATTTGAACGTTGAAATGTCGACGTTTACCAATTGTATACGTACACAGTTGGGAGGTTTCCATATTTTCACGTCGTCCTATCGTACCACAGTGGACCAGAAGAGATTTAAAAGTGGCAACAATTTAAGAATTTAACGGATTTACATTCAACTTGTTAAAATTGGCTTTTTGAGCTCACTGATTTCGAATATGGTGTTAAAATTCAACAATTGCAAATGGCGGGTTCAATATTGCTTGTGGGGTGCGGATATGTCTATAAACTATTTTCTTTCACAATTATGAAATCGGGTGAAATGGGGAAACTTTTTCTTGAATTATACATCTTAGGAAATAAATTGACGTAAATTAAACTTTGATCTGAAAGGAAATAGGTGTGACTAATAATGAGAAAACAAAAAAGAAAAAATTTAAATATGTGAGGAATACCTGCTCTGATATGCGGCCATCCACATACCACGTGGATAGTTTTTGGGGGGTGGGAGGAATGGCAAAAGACCACGATTGTCCACGAGGGGGGCTGAGGGGGGTCTAGCTAAAATCGGCGTAGACTAGGGTGGTCCAAGTTTTGGTGTTGTTCAATTTTCATGCATGTCGACCACAAATTTGTTCAAATCCACAAAAAAATAAATGCGTTTTTTGTTCATTGAAAAAAAAAGATATTTAGAGGTTGCGCAAGCCCCATCAAGTTTAACACGCATTTCCCATAAGACAAACAACATTTTGTACATTTTATTCAGAATCTTCAATATCATTTCTTTTTCATGCGGTTGCCCACAAATGTTTAAATAAATTCTCTGAAAAAAGTATTGGTGTTTGTAGCCATTTTCTCTTAGAATAGAGTTAGAAAGTCGCGTTTTTTTCTAAATTTTTCAACCGATTTTAAACTTTTCAGTTAAAACGAGGCAAGCATCAATTATTATTATTTTTCAAAAAATGAACAATACCGTGAAAAGTATGCAATTTTTACTTTCGTCGATTATGGTTTCTGCTGGACTATTTATTACTATGCATGATTTTATTTTTGCTTCCGGTTAAGAGGTCGGTAAAAGTTGCATCGGGATCGATTTGTGGGGTATACAGAAATCTTTAAAATGACCTTAATTCCAACCCTTTTCTAACTACTAGTTTACAAGTGAAATGATTGGTTTTGACTACCGAGCGTAGATCGAGATAGTGACATTTTATTTTCTTCACAATTAAGAAACAAATTTGCACAACAATTTCAAATACAGTTCGATGGTCAAAGGATTATGAGCAAACAATCGGACGATTTCTTTCCTATTTCGCAACATTCTCACAGATTCAAATTCTTACGCACAATCTCGAAATATAGTACATAGGTTAATCCCAAAATCCGATTCAAAAAGTTTAATCACGCGATCTGATTCTCAATAATTCTAAACAAGATTCTCAAATACCTGACCGATAACGATATGAAGTCTGCTCGAAAGGTGATGCTTTGTTGGTTGGTCGTGATCGATACCAAAGATGCCAAATTCCGTCCTAAACTTATTCCTCAGGTGGGTTTTCGTTGCTGAAAATTCGTGAGCGTCCCCACGAAGTCAACACACACGAGTTGCCAGGGCAAATCAAATCTGTATCAGGATACACCGATATAACACAAGCTTTATCAATGAGCTATTTTAAAGTTGGTGAAAACGCTTTAAAATAATACACCCGACCCGGTCGGCTTACCAGATGAGAGTACTCGGGGATCATCCTGGTGTCCGGTCGCTCCTTTGCCCTCGACCTTTGAACATGACGTAACCTCATATATTCCAGGTACGACAATTTGTTTTTGAGAACCCTGGTTGCTTATCCCTCCATTACACGAGGCATTAATTTGCTAATTAAGGGTAGCGTGCGACTGCGTTTTCCTGCATCAACAAACCATGCAATGTGCCCACGATGCAAGCATTGCTTGTAATATCTAGTTTTTAATTGCGTACTCTACTCAAAATTATACGACTCAACCAGAACTTATCCAAAATATCAATCAACATACGATTGTATACTTTAGGAAAAAATTGATATTATGTTTCTTGTTGCAGATTTGAGTCAACAGTTCGATTGTTTACCTGATGGTGCACCTCTTCCTGGCGTTTCTCGTTCTGGCACTTCTTCTGATAGGTTTCTTTCTCCTGGAAGACCTGAATAAATATATATATAAATATATATATATATATATATATATATATATA